>CABFKP010006199.1:0-10410 GCA_901779475.1 Panagrolaimus davidi
ACGCTCAAAATTCGACGCTTAAAACAAAACGCTCAAAATTCACCCGCGCAAACAAGTACGCTCAAACAAAATCCCACCAAAATTCTCAACCAATATCTATAAGATCGTTTTTGTCGGGAGAAAAAACTCTCGAAACGAAAATTTAGCAAAAAGAAAAAGAAAAAATAAAACTGTTGAAAATGCGTTTGTGCATACCCCTACTGTGTTTTCTTTTTACGAATTTCCTCGATTTTTTAATGTTTTCTAAAAAAATACGCTAAATTCCTTCAGGTAATATTTTTACGTAATAATTGGATGACCCCCTCTAAAGCTATTACGTAGCATCTGGACAGCCCCTAGCACTCCCTTCAAACATATTTAAAAAAGACGTTTATTACTTGTAATTGAAACAAAAGGTAACGGGTTCCCAAATTGATTAATTGGGGCTCCGATACATGAGTGAAAAAAGTTCTTACATTATTATTTCTTGGCTATTTTCAACTTTAAAAATTGTATCGTTATTAAGATATAAGTCTGTGATAACAATTTTAAAACCGTAATCTTCAGGGGCTTTAAATTGCCAAATACATGACTGATTTCGAGGTTTAGCGTCATAATCGTATGTAGGATATGTTGAACGGATTCCGATAATTTCAGTATAATCAGTTAATTGGAGTGGTTGGACTCGGCTTACAGATTCCAACGGATAATTATCATCTCCATCATTAAAATATGCATATCCTTGAAAGGCTATATAGTCGTACGAAAATAAATCAAAAAAAACTGAAGTTGTGTTTGTAAAAACCTGATAATCGCTAAAACAATCATCAATACCGGTTGGATCATCCTCACATATAGAGTTTGAAATAGCAAAAACAAATTGTTTGGTCTGAAATTTTACGGTGTTTATAATCGAGATCAGGGATGGTAGGTGGTGGCGCGCCCGAGTTTTGCACCCGGAACAAAAAATAAAAAACCCTAAACAAAAATTTTTAAGAAAATTTTTTTTAAAGGAGATTCGGGTACATTTATAGCTTTCCCCCCCCCCCCCCTTTTTAAAAATTTTNNNTTTTCAAAATTTTTCAGTCTTTTTTCTCGAAATTTTTACAAGTCCGATTTTCTTTTCGAACTTGTAAAAATCCCGAGAAAAAAGACTGAAAAATTTTTGAAGTTGGAGAGAGCGATGGAGCAACCGTGCAGCAAACCGTTGAAGAGTGAAAAAAAGCCAGTTTTGTGTGCTTTCTCTCCTTTTATAGCACTTTCGTTGATTTTCCTTCATGTTAATTTTTTTCATGTTAATTTTTCATTTGTGAATGCAAAAATATAGTCAACGAGAGTGCGGGGGGAATACTATAAAAGATGGCAACCGACTTCTTTTATAGTATTCCCCCCGCATTTTGCAGTTTTAAAACACGGCAATAAAAATACAGAGAAGTCTTTGTAAGAGAAAAAAACGACAGACCTGTATATTACAGGGAATTTTGAGAAATATTGCAAAAATGAGGGGGGAATACTATAAAAGAAGGCAATGACCATCTTTTATAGTACTCCTCCCCCTCGCCCCAGCGAAGTTTTAGAAAAAACCGCAAAAATACTTTTAATTTCTTATAAATAAATTTGTTAAATTTCGAAGTTGGAAAATGGAAAAAGAAAACAGAAAATTTTTGAAAGGGAAAAGACATTTTATGTTGATGCGACTTATGCAAATTTCGAAGAAAAAGTGTGAATTTTTTTTTCAAAATTTGTAAAAAAATTGGAAAATGGGGAGGAGGGAATACTATAAAAGTGCCGAGATTCGTAACTTGAGAAAAAAAGTGTGGCGTTCTTGAAGCAAAAACCCTGATTTTCAATCTTATACGCTTTCGAGATTGATAAGAAGATGATGATGGAGAAGTTAGGTTGTTACTTCAAAGGGTAAAATCTTTTCAGGGAGTCATAATAAATTTCGAGAGGAGGGGTGTCGGCACCTGCCAAATTGGAATGTCCTGCCTCAGGGGATTGTATGACGTTTGCCCGACTACCATTTGCCCGACTGACATTTGCCCGACTACCAAAATCCCGACTGGACATTTGACCGACTAGACAGTTGACCGACCAGGACATCGGGCAAACGTCTGAATACCGCCTCAGGGGTTGCTGCCTCCTCTTCCTCATCTGCAGAGATGCATCCGACGTTCTTGCTTTTATGAATAAAAAAATATATATACCTCTTTTTCCGTTATCATTGCTTGAGTAAAATTTATGAAACATTCATTTATTTCATCATCCGTCATAATTCGTGGAAAATCAGGAGATTCAAAAAATACAACCTTGTTAAATTCCAAATTTACATAATGATCCACTGTACAAATATATTTTGCACTGGTTGCAAATACCGTACTTGACAATATTAAAAGCAAAATCATTTTTGTTACAGAAACGCTACAAAAATCTTTTAAAAAATGAGGTGACAACCGATTCCTCGAGCCATCGAAGGATGAGGCAGGAAAAGATTTTAAAAACATTCCGCAGAATGGATTGGCGAAGTGCTAAAATTACAACGCAGCAACAAATAAAATCATTCAGTCTGTTTTTACTTAATATATAATTTTTTTCCGGAAACTTTTCACAAAAATAATCTTTCGAAAATTTAATCCGAAATTCAAATCTTCATCTTTTTCCCAATTTTAAAGCGTTAAAATTATTTGTGATTAAAATGAAGTGTTGCTATAAGAGGCTTAAATAAGGTGTATGAAAAGAAAGGTAAAATACAAATAAAAAAAGATAAAAAGTGTGACCATGTATTTATGTCCATATGAAATGATTATTTAGTTCTGACATCATTTAAAATCTGTATTATCTTACCTATAAAAGTGCTGACGTAAGATCTTAACAATCACAAAGAAAGTTTCTTCCAAAAAATAATACCTATCATACATCTTAAAAAAGGAGTTTACCCCCTTTGTGTGAATGTGATAAAAATGGTTTGAATACTATTGATTTATTTATTAAAGTAGGAAGCTTCCGGCCGGAGCTGGGGATCGCGTCAAAGACGAGATAAAAGTGATAAAAATGAAGTGGTTCATTGCTCTTTTATACAAGAGCAATGAATCATAAAAAAAAGAAAGGAATGTAAAAAGGATGTGATGTTGTGGATTTAGGGAGAGCAGTTTGTGCAACAAACTGACAATACACGATTGCCGCAAATACCAAATTAAACAACGTAAAATCGTAATCACTTAGCATAATTTTTTTACCATATGTCACATTAACAAATTTTTTTAAATCCTTAAAAATTGAATAAAAGAAAAAAAAAAGAAACCCGATTAAAAACATTTATTTACAAATTTTTTTCGAAGCATCATAAATTTCAGTTAATGATTAAAATGCAGTATCAAAGGTTTCGGTTGTTTCTTCTTCTTCTTTATCAGTAGCTGATGAAATAGTGGAAGCGATTGGTGACATTGCTGGAGATGGTGATAAAAATAGAGAATCCATTCCATATTTCTTTGTTTTTCTTGGAAAAAATACTTTTAGCGATTCAAATGCAAACACCTCTTTCATTCCAAGACTTAAATCATCCAAATTACAATCATCCGTTTCATTTTTTGATCATCCAAGTACAATGATAGCTGAATAATGCTTAATCTCAAACTTTTATCTTGTATGAATATTTTATTGATTGTACAAAAAAAAATTTTAAGCAAAGCTGGGGTGTAAGCAAACAGACAATTTTTAACAAAGTTTTTTTTTTCGTCGAAAAAGTGTTGGAAATAATAATCAATTGAATTCACAGGTGACGTGTTTTTTAAACTTTATTTCTCTGATTTTTTTTATGAATCATATTTTTCTTTTTTGCTAATATTTTTCAAGAATGGCTGGAAAATTGTAAGCTCTTTTTTGAATTTTTTATAAAAAACATTAATAAAATAAAAATCCAAGCAGTAAATTTTGAAATAAGATAGTTAAACTTAAAATGTAAATTATATCGATGGACATTGTCTACGACAAAACCAACAGAACAATGCTGTCCCTGGCAATATTAAGTTTATTAAATACAGACATTTTTTCACATCGAAACTGCTACTTTTATGATTTCGCATACATGTTCAAATCAATATAAAAAATCTTCTGTTACAGACAACCTTCTCTAATCATTGTTCTTTAAATACGATATTGTCTTACTGTAGGGAACTGAACATTTATTTTTGAAGGGGGGGATTCTGGATCTGGGTACTATAGCAGATTATCGTAGAAAAAGATGAAATACTTTTGGTAAAGAAATATCCATCAAAATATAACATTTACACATAGCACAAAAGCGGTGGGTTTTTTTAAAGGTATTACGGCCAAGCGTTTGTTAAGCTCAAAATGTAATGAAAAATGTAAAAAAAACAAACAAACTTTTTATTTTTGTTATTTCCTTTTTTTTTCGTCAAAAAATAACGTCGATTAAAATTGAAAACACTCAACAACACATCGCCGACAATTAAGTTGATTCACCGGAGATGTATTTATTCTTCATTTCTTCGATTTTTTTCTTTTTACAAATTTGCAAATTTTTTTCAATAATGGCTGACAAACTATTAGCACTATGTTTGAATTTTTTATAAAAGAAATAATTAAAATAAAGCAGTCCGCTTTGAATAAAGATTAGTTAAATTTTAAATGTAAATTATAGCAATCGACATTTTCTTCTACAAAACCAGCTGAATCGTTTTGTCCAGGCAGCAATAAGTAATATTGATTAGCATGTTAAATGGTGTCATAAAAAACTGTTGCAAAAAACTAATTTTGCAGGACAATTTTCTAGCCTTTTTTAATAATCCGGTTAAAAGCTATTTATCAAATATTTTGTGTTTCAGGAAAAAAGGAACTTTTAATGATTACAATTTTTATAATGATCACTAGAAAACTAGAATTGTCTTTAAAATAAATGTTTAAACTGTTGTTGTTTTTTCATCTTTTGCACGGTGTGTCGACCGCCTGCAAAAGCGTCTAGTCAGACAAATTAAATTTTTGATCCCTATCTCTGAGGCATCCAAGCTGTTTTAGATATTATTTTTTATCCTAAAAAAAGTTTGCAACCCCAAAAATATAATTCAGCTGAAAAAATTGCAAAAAAAAAATTAAAAATAGCTCAAATTTTCAGTGCAAAAACGAGATAGGGGATCATCTCTTAAGCACTAATGTCTGCCGGTGTGACTGGACTGCACAACACACCGTGTTTTGAAGAAAAATTTTAATTTTAACTGTACAAAGATATTTTATGTTTTTTTCAAAATTTTATTCCAATTTAAACTGGTTTATTATTTATGAAAACTAGAATACCTAATTTTCTGTAATTTACGATTTTTATCATACATTTTTTTCTTTCAGCGAAACATTCAAAAAAGTATTAATATGCTTTTTATATATCGTAAAATTCAGCTAAACAAAAATTTTGACATATAAATGTTTCAAAACAACGAAGAGAAAAACAGAAAAAAACACCGAAAAAACCAAAAAAATCGATTTGTTTTTGACTAAGTTACTGCAGCAAAAAAAGTTTTTTTTAATTCTTTTGCAAGTTTAAACTTCTGTCAATGTTTTTCTGTTACAGTAAACGTGAAATAAACAATGATGTTAAACAATTTTTAAAAAAGTGCAAAACTGCTTATTGCCAAAAAAAATCATAAGAATTTTCAAAAAATTTTACTATTGCACTTTTGCGTCTCGTGGTTTTTATTTTTACAAACGTGCCGCTAAAATCAGTTTTTTTTGGTAGAAGGGCTCTAAAAGCAATTTAAGTGCATTTAACTCAAAAAGCACTTAATTTTATTTTTAAAATATTATCACCCTCTAAAAACCGCGTGATAGAAAATTTTATTTTTTTGCGAGAGGCGGGCGGAGTTAATTATTTCAATATAAAAAGGCTTTTTTCATAGAAAGCCGACAAGTTCTGTTAAATTTTTGGTGTACAATCGAGTATGAAGTTCGTTTATGGTTTTTTGCTTTTTGCAATCATGGTTAATGGTTTTCAAGGAGCTGTCGACTTCGAAGATCCAAATCATGATCATGCAATCGAGTACAGCAGTGAAAATGAACAAGTTCAAAGCGATCATGCAAATGCAAAGAATATTAGTGAAACACCAAAAGCATTTCCTGGTTTATGCCAGGTTTGCCTCGCTGCTGTTCCATATTTGGCAGACTTGTTAAATGATACCACGATCACAATCGAACAGGTAAGTTTATTTTAAATTTGTTTTAACTTTTACAGAGCTAATTTACAGAAAATTGAAACGGCATGTAAATTCGGTTGCAGCAAAATATCATTTATTCTAGGATGCCAAAGCGGTTGCACACTTTTGTTAGATAAATTTTTTGAAACAATTGAAAAAATGATTTCCACAAATGCAGGTGCTGCAGCTGTTTGCAGCGCAATTTTTGCATGTTAAAATTTGAGTAAAAAACTTTTGAATAAATTCATGTAAAGCAAGAAAACAAAATTTCTTATACAAATAATGATCGGATCCCGTCCCGCCGGGATTTAAATTTAAAAAAAACACACTTACCAAAACAAAAAAACGACAACAAAAAACTATAAAAAAGCTATTGTGGACACATCGTCCCCTTTCTTTAATTAGATGTTTTTTAAGCAGCGAAGTAATTATTTGAAAAAAAATGTTTCATAAAAACAATATTTTTACAAATTATAGTAATTTCAATACTTTCTTAAAAATTGGCGCTTTTTTGAATGTATTTTTTAAGCATTTGTTGACTTTTTAGCTTTGATCCAATTTTTTGTTTGCAAAAAATTTTGATAAAAGTTGCAAAAACTCAATTTATTTAAAAAATCAGTAAATAAAAACGCATAGTAAAAAAACAAAAAAAATTAAACAATTTCTATTTTGTATTTTGAAGTAAATGAAAAAACAGTTTCAGAATACATTTCAGCAAGTAAAGAATGATTATCTGTAAGGCAAGAGTTCATACCAATATAACGATCAAAAAAAGTTAAATAACATTTTGCACCAATCCTTTTCTTCAATAGACTTGGAGTTAAAGGCTTTCTACAGTTAGCTTTCCAAAAACCCCAATAATCAGAACAATTATCCTTGAGAGATTTAATAACACTAACTGCATTGCTATTTTTTGGAAGTAAGCCAAAAATTGATTGCCCATTTTTATTTGTAACTTTAACTAAAAAATTCGTTCTATTTTGGACAAAGAAAAAAGAAAAATTTATCTTTGACATTTGACTGAACACTTTCCAAAATATTGCTCAATTCATCGGATGTAAAAATAAAACCTCTTTTAACTAAAAAAATGTTAAAAATGACAAACAAATTTTTACGACATACCAATGTATTCAGTAAAAAAGCTATGTTCCATTTGATTAAATTTAATAAAAGGTAAAAATTCTTCCATTTCAACTTTGATTGCATCATTTATATTAAAATTTTCAACATTTGCTTCCTTTTGTTTTTTAATTGCTTGATTTTCTGACCATTCAAATGCCTAAATTATTTTATAATTGTTTAAAAATACAATGAAAACTAACAGCTTGAAACATTTCTTCGTATTTAATAGCAAAAGTTTGTCCAACAGCAATAATTTCTTTAGCAACATATTTTTCCGCATTTAAAAATCCATCAAATTCAGCCGAATTTGCGTAATTTTGAAAAATAAAAGTTTGGATTGGCTTCTTTGTTTGAATTAAAGAATATTTGTTTGAGATTTCAAAAAGTTGGATAATGTTGGATAAATTCAATTCCATTTTTGATAAATATTCATCACAAAGTTCTTTTAAATCTTCAATTTGATAAAATTCTGACATATCAAGAATTGTAAGAATATTTTCATTTGTAATATTGCATTTCCCAGAATAAATAAACCTAAGCAATTCTTTAAAATCTTCATATTTGTAAGTTTCAATTTTGATTGAATCATTTTTAGAAATCCATCGATCCGAAAGCATTGATTTGAATGTTGAAGAATTCATTGATAAAATTAATTTATCAGCATACAATTTCTATAAATAATTATAAATATTTTTCAAAAAAATGTAAAAATTTTACTTACTTTTCCTTCAATTTCAAAAACAATATCGATTAATTCAAGATCTTGAGATTTGAATGCAATTTCAAGCTGAGATCGAAGTTTATTGATATAATTCATAGATTTCATTTTTGTAGAATTTTGCAAAATTTATAAAAAATTTAGATTTTTTAATAAAATAGCAACGAATAAAAAAATTGCCTATTTAAAAAAGTAATGAGGTTGCTAATAAGAAAATGGAGGTCACAAGGGATTATAGACTAAAAAAAGTTATGCATTCGTTCATTTTGCATAAAAATGATTGCAATATAAAATATCGATTTTCCTGAAGGAAAAAAATCTTAAAAATAGTTTTTTTTCTTTTTTTTAACAACTGATGATTTCGGCTCACAATCACTTTTCGATATTTTGTTTTTTCCCTATAACTTTTTTTTTCTCATGATTTTGTTTTATACCATAAAAATCAAATAGCAAGTCTGCATCTGATAGGCACATTAACTAAACTGAGCTCGAATATGCTTAAAAAATTACAGTATTTTCGTTTTTTTACAATCATTTTTTTTAGTATTGTTATTATTCGTACAAATCTCCTGCATTTTTGAATTTAAACCCATAACAGTTTATTGCCGTTTTCACAACTATGAATACAAATAAAAATGTTTTGAACATTATTTTTTGAAAAACCTATTGTATCTGTTTTTGAAAACTATTTGTTTCAAAAAAAGTGACAAAAAACCCAAAAAAACAATTTTTAAAATTTGAAATTTTTTTTAAAGTAAGTTTTTAAAGAAACAATTATTCGTCAAATTTTAATTTTAAGCTTTGTCTTAAAAAAGAATTATAAAATTAATAAAAAACAGATGTTTTTAACAGATAATAGAACAGTTCGGTTTTTTTTGAAATTTTCCTTAATCATCAAAACCTTTTTTTTCTGCTTTTAAATCGGAAGATTTTGTTCAAAGATAAACTTTAAAAGAACTTTCTTATACCTTTGAAATTTATTTTTTTTGAATAAAAGCTACATAAATTCATTTCATAAAATTACAATAAAATATTTACATTTTCAAAGGCAATGCAAAAAGTGTATTTTTCAGTAATAAATCAAATTTGAAACAAATAATAATTTGAAATATAATCGAAAGTGTGAGTAAATTTTATTACAAATTAATAAATAATCCAATTACAACAAAAATAATTAATAAAACAAATACAAAAAATGCCATTCAACAAAAAACAGGGTTACATCAACAAAAAACTAATGGTCATTTCTTTTTTCATGTTTGTTTATGTTTTTGTTCTTTTTTTCAAGAGTTTGTTGAATAAAGCATTTTTGACCTTCCTTCCTTCTTTCAAATTTTACCATCGAATTTTGATCGTCGAATTTTTAGAGAGAAAGAATGAATGAATTCTTCTCTCTCTTAGGAGACCAAAAAGTTTTTGACACATATTTTTTTGTTTTTATTACATTTTCAATAAACAAATATAAATGTTTTTTTTATCTTTCGCAAACCTCTGCGAAAAAAAATATGATATTCCTTCCTCGAAGGAAAAGAGATGAAAAAGTAGCGGAAGAAAGAGAAGGAAAAAAGATTGCTTTTTGTGTTTAAAAATTCTTTCATTTTTTACATTATAAATTTTTTTTTCGCAAAATGGTGTCCAAAAAGTCTTCCTTTTATATTTTTTGCGACGTTTTTTTCTTTTTTAAAATTTTTTCTTTCAAAATTTTTCTTCTCCCTTTTTATTTTTCACATTCAATGTTGCTGCACGTTTGGGGGGAAAAGGGATATGTACATTTTTTTTGTTGACGACGACCAATTTCTTTCTCTTCTCTCTTTAAAACGAAACGCCATCAAAAAAAAGAGAAGAGAAAAATGCATTTGAAAAAAATTTTTTTTCCATTGCAGTAGTAATATAACAACAGCAGCAGAAAATGGACAAGGGGGAGAAGATTGAATGCGACTATTTTTTTTCTCTCAGTTGAAAAATAGACGATAGAAAAAAGGAGAAGAAATAGTAATGGCGAAAAAAAAAGACAAGTAGAGTTCTTTTTTCTTCTTCTCTCTTCAAACGAGCAAGCAAGCAAAATGTGAACACACATAAAATGGCATAGATATATTCCATCATTTTTTCTACTACCCTTTTGTTGGCTTACAAAAAAAGGAAATGACAATGAAAGACACACAGAGAGAAAGAAAAAAAAATCGCGCGACAACTTCGCGATATTCATATATATATTTTTTGATGACTGATTTTTCGCGAGCCTCTCTTTGCCATTGAACATCAGCAGCAGCAGCTTTACATGTGTGTGTGTACAATTTTTTTTTACATTACTTTTTTTTCCACCGATATCGCCGCAGAGAGAAAAATATGACAGATGTACGACCTTCACGGGGTCTCCGCTCTTTTCTCTCT
>CABFKP010006208.1:0-10410 GCA_901779475.1 Panagrolaimus davidi
AATTTAGCTCTTTTTTCTTAAAAATCATGTTTTTTGCGTTTTTGAAGATCGAAATCGTATTGATAGCGACAACGAAAAATCAGAAAATGATCTGTTTTGTCAAAAATAAGTTATTTTCACTTAAAATTCAATTATTAAGCGCGCTTTAGACTTTTAAAGTCATTTCCAAGCTAAATTTGGATGAATCTGGAGGCTCAAGGCCTTCTTTGCGTTTTCGGTAAATTTAACATTCGACCAGTAAATTTAAAAAAGGCAAATTTACTGGTAAATGACCATCCCTAGTTTTTTTAGATTAGTTAAAAAATTCGATGGTTGCGCAAAGGATTCGAACCTGCGAGCTACCGAATGCTGCGCCAGCATTGAACCCCTCGACCACGGAGGTCCACGGAGCTCTTTTAAAAATTTTTCACAAAACTTACGCTTTTAATAAACGGTTCAATATATACTCCAATTATATCTCCATTATCAGTGTAAATATTTTTCGTTGTCCCCCAAAATCTTACAGATAATATTGACAATGGTAAAAGTGGCAATCCCCATACCAGTTTTTTCAGAATCCTAACAGTTGAAAGATTTTTTATCGAAAACAAGAATGCAACCCATGCTCGATTCATTGAAATTGCAACATGTAACATTGATAGAAAATAAATTAAATATCCGGACATTAACCAAAGTAGTGTATTATACATTGGATGTTCAAAGAGCCATGGCTTAAATGCATCAATATTTAAAAATTTTGATGCAAAAAAGCTATTTATTATTGTTATAATATCTGCAGCAGATAGCATTAAATAAAATAAATAAAACAGTGATTTATATGATTTATTTTTCTTTTTATATCGCATTGAAAAAATAAAATATGTTACAAAACAATGAAATATTGTTAAAATAATTGTTACAATCCATCGAATTATTTCGAAAGTTGTTAGCGGCATTTTTAAAAAAGTACGTCTAGAAGCAAAAAAAAATTTTAAAAAGTGTTGTTTGAAATAAAAAAGTTTTTTCAAAAAATATATTAAAATTTAACATAAAATTAAATTTCTAACTCGACGCTAAAAATAATTTATTCAGGGGTCATTCATTGAGTAATAAGAACTTCTAAAAAAATTTTTTCTAGAAAAACACGAGAAACCAAATTACAATGTAATAAAAATAAGTACCTAAAAAATTTTGAATTTTAATTGTCAGTTTTTTACAACGATCAAAAGTCACAAAAAATATTTTTTTAAAAAAGCTTTGAAAAAAATTTTATGCAAACTTGGTTGAGCAGTTTTGAGTTTAAAAAATAAAAAAAATATATAACATTAGATAATTTGAAAATTTGAAACTAAAAAATTGTAATAAATAAACAATTTTTTGATTTAAAACTTTATTTCGTAATAACATTATTATATGCAAAAAAGAAGATAATATTAATAAAAAACATTAATTATTAGAAGTTTTATGCTGTTTTGTACTGGTCCAAAAAATTTCTTCAATTTTTCTTTTAATTTCTGGTGAAACATTTTTAAAGAGTTTTTTGAGTTGTTTTCGCTCTTCCCCAAACGTTATATTCATATTTCGATGTATTTTTCCAGCTTTTTTAAATATTTCTTTTGTTTCTTCGTCTTCCAAAGATGATTGATTTTCTTTAATCTTTTCTCTGATTTCTTCCATTTTTGTATTATATAATTCTGCGACTTCATTGAATTTTTTCTAAAAATTTTTCTTTTTAAAAAAATACAATTTTTTATAAAATGATTACCTCCGGATCTCCACCAATTCCATGAAAGAATTTTTTAAGGCCATCAACAATTTCTTGTTTTGTTGCAGAAGAATTTGTTCCAATTTCTCGAGCTTCTTCCTTTTGTTTCAAAGTTAAAGCTTGATCCAGCTCAAAAACTTTTTCAAAAAATCCGAATCCATTATGTTGAGATTTAACATAATTAACCGAAACAATAAAAAATATTAAAAAAAGAACGACCACTAAATTTGATAAAAACATGATTTTTGATAGAAAAAAAAATAGGAACTTTCATCTGATTTTTTTTTCACATTAACGAGAATAAAATTTTTTTTGAAAGAAAACTTGTTTGTTCCGTTTTTCAAAAAGGTTAATTATAAAGTGAAAATAATCTTTGATAATTTGGAACAGACATTACACAACAAAAAACACGTTTGTTTAAAGGTATCATTATTTTCTGCTTTTATAAAAAACAGCATTTATACATTTCTTTCCTTTCTGTTTTCTTACTAGAATTTGGACAAAACGAATAACTAAAAGTAAAAATTTGACCGCTTTGAAACAAAAAATTTTGTTTCAAAGCGGTCAATTAAGGAAACTTTACTTTATTCTCGTAAATTTAAATTTGTTTGGGTTATAACTAAATCTGAAGTTATTTCCCAATGATTTTTTTGCATATAAACTTTTTTATAAAAACCAGCAGTAAAAAAAAATTGATGAAAAAATAGCCATTCCTAAAAGGAAAAATTTGTTTGTACACAAGTTTCGAGAGTACTGGAATTTTTTGGTGAAGCAAAAAAAAGAGCATTGCATTGGCAAATAAATAAATTGTTAGTCAGTCACAAAAAAATAGATTTTCAATAAATTTTAGTTCGATTCTCACGCAATCAGTCGCCTATAATAATTTTTTTATTAAAAACTTAATTTAATATGAGAAAAAAAAACCAATAAACACTTATCTTAATTACTGCAGTTCTTAGCCCCACATAAATTCATATAAAAGCCACTGAAAATTCTCAAATCATCATTGTTTTGTTTTTGACTTCTTCCTTCTACTAACTCTCTCTCTCTCTTATTTTTTTCAACTTTATGATGGCTTCTGAATCCGCTTCTGCTGTTGCTCCCGAAGTTGCTGAACAAAAAATGTTTCTTCGTTCAAAAATTAATCCAGAATTTCAAATTGAAATTGGTCCATCTGTAATTAATTGTTGTAATATTTTAAAGAATGTCACAGAACATACAGATAATTCTGATGCAGTTGAAGTTGATATGACTCAAAAACAATTGGAAAAATTTGTTGAACTTCATAATCATTTTCCTTCAACTGCAAAAATCACAGATAAAGATTTAGAATGGACAAATGCTTTCTTTAAAGAAATGTCTGAAAATGAATTTAAAGAACTATGTTGGAAAGCAGATTATTTGGATTCTCAACGTTTTTTGGAAGCTGCAGGAGATTTTGTTTTATCAATAATGGAAGAAATGGAAGTTAAACAAATTCAAGAATATTTAAATATTGTTGATGATTATACTCCGGAAGAGCGAAAAGCAATGGAAGAACATCCCTTGGAATTTTTTACTGGTGTTTCAATTCAACAAGATGAAGCTGAACAACAGCAACAAGCTCAAGCTGCTGGTAATGGACAATAAAAAAAGTGTTTTGTACATTTGCATTTATTTTTTTGTATTTTTTTCTTATGTATGATTTTTATTTGTGTTTTGCTTTTGAAATTTGGAATAAAATGTTTCAAAACAAAAAGTTATCCGAGGTTTTCTTTAAAGGCATATGCCATGAAATTTTTTCTTATTCTCAAACACTCAAGGAGTTTTTTGTCTGTTTTTACCCTGGCAAAAATTTGTGGTCAGCATTGCCCATTCTTGAGCTTCTCATGCAGACCTCTGCTCTGCCATTTTATATTCGACCTTTGTTTTTCTTCAGTTTGTTGTCCATTTTTGCTGCAATAAAAAAATATTATTTTGCTTTATTTTATTAAAATGTCTACAATTATAAATAATGGAAATAAAAAGTATACATTTGTTTCACCTCGAAAACAATGCTTCTCATTTCCGCCCGATGTTATTTCATCAATGTTAAAACAACCATCTTCACCAAATGGTCTATGGAAATTATATCAAACATGCAAATATTTTTATTCCAAAAAACAAATTTTAGTTATTTCGGATACAAAATTTGACAGAGAATCTTTTTATTATGAAAAAGATAACCCAAAATTAGAAATTTCACACAAATGGGAAAAAAATTATGCAGATTTTCAACATTTATTATGGCATACCGATAGACTTGAAATTCTGTATTATAAAGAAAGAACTGAAGATCGATATTTTGAAAAGAATCGAATTCCAAAGTTTTATCGTTGTTCAATAAAAGAATTGGTGCTTTATAAAACTGTTTTATCCCTCGAAGATTTTTTGCTTATTACTGCAGAAAAACAAATTCAATCATTTGAAATGCGTCGAGATTCATGGATCTGTTATCCGGATTTTTCAAAAGTTGATATTGCTGAAATGCTTAAACTTGAAGTAATGCCAAAACTTAGGTTTTTAAGATGTTACCGTGATGCAACAAATTACACAAACGAAATTCTTGAAAAATTAAGTAAACTTCAATTGAAAACAAAATTGTATTTTTTGAGGTTGGCCATTGATTCAGCTTGTCCAAAATTTGGAAAGAATTATAATTTGAATTATTTATTAACGTTTATTGAAAACAACGTTACAAAAAATGAAAAAACTGAAATTCGTTTACACTCTTATTTTAATGATAAACTTTGTAAAGATTTAGGAGAAATTGGTCAGAAATGGAAAAACGAAATAAAAAATTTGATTGAATGATTTTTTTTTGCGTTATATAAAATTGTTGATTTTTGTTGAATGACTTTTTTGATAAAAATTTAAACTTTTTTCTGTTTAAAATGATTTATAATTCCAACGAAATCGAAATCCAAAAACCGAAATACCGAAATATATCTTTTACCCGAAATCGAAATAACAAAACAATTCAAATGTCCGAAATCAAAATACCGAAATTTTTGCTTCGTTATTTTGGACAAGTTGCTGGTGGACAATAAAAAAAATTGCGATTAATTTTTATATTTTTTGCTATTGCCACATCGTATTGAAAGCGAATAAATCGTTCTTTTTTTTTGATTTTTTATCGGATTTTTAACCACCCTATAAGTTCGTTTTTTCGTTAAGTTTTGTAAAAGTTTGTGAAAAGTTTTTTTTATCCGAGAAAAACATAAAAATTTTTAGCAAGAGATTTTTATATTTGCCGGTTTTTCGAATTCCAACGAAAACACTTTGCCAGACATTGGATCAAAAAAAGAACCTTCGTTGCAATGTGTTGCACTGTTTTTTACGACTTTTGTTTTGAAAGTTGAAATAAAATGTTTTGACACAAAAGGTTATCCAAGTTTTTCTTTTTTTTTGAAGGAAAGCATATGCCATGAATTTTTTTTAATCATTCTCAAACATTATAGATGCCTTTTTTGTCCGGTTTTACCCAGAGCAAAAATTTGTGGTCAGCATTGCCGTTTCTTGTGCGTCTCATGCAACCCTCGACTCTCCCATTTTATATTTGAACTTTGTTTGTCTTCAGTTGGTTGTCTATTTTTGCTGCTTAAAGATTAGGAAAAAATATTATTTTGCTTTATTATATTAAAATGTCTACAATTACAAATAATGGAAATAAAAAGTATACATTTAATTCACCTCGAAAACAATGCTTCTCATTTCCACCTGATGTTATTTCTTCAATGTTAAAACAACCATCTTCACCATATGGGTTATTGAAATTATATCAAACATGTAAATTCTAAAAAACAAATTTTAATTATGTCGGATACAGAATTTGATAGACGTTCATTCTATTATGGAAAAAATGATGCAAAATTAGAAATTAAAAGTAGAAATGGTTTAAGAAGAAGAAGGGGGAGAAAAAATTATGCAGATTTTCAACATTTATTATGGCATACAGACAAACTTGAAATTCTATATTATTGTCAGAGGAAAAATGACCGACTATATCTTGAAAAAAATCGAATTCCAAAGTTTTATCGTTGTTCAATAAAAGAATTGGAGCTTTATAAAACTGTTTTATCCCTCAAAGAGTTTTTGGTTATTACTGCAGAAAAACAAATTCAATCATTTACAATTCATCGTGATTCATGGATTTGTTACCCGGATTATTCAAAAGTTGATATTGCTGAAATACTTAAACTTGAATTAATGCCAAAGCTTTATTCATTGCTTTGTTTCCCTGGTTCAACAAATTACACAAATAACGTAATTAAAAAATTAAGTTTACTTCAATTACAGACAAAACTTTCATGTTTGCGGTTGGATATTAATACAACATGTCCAAATTTTAAAAATGATATTAACAAAAATTATTTATTTAAATTTCTCAAAAATAATGCAGAAAAAAATAAAAAAGATTGTATTGTTCTTACATCTGGTTGTAATGAAATGAATTCAGATTTGAAAAAAATTGTTCAAAAATGGAAAAATGAAATCACCTTGTAATTTTTTTTGTGTAATTTGTTTCGATGCTTTTTTGATACAATAAATATTTATTTTAATATTACATCAGTTAAAATATTGTTATTAAAGGGAACTGCCCTGTTAATAAAAAAAAATTCATACTTTTAATTTTTAAATTTAACAATTAAAAACAACAAACATACATCACAAAAATAAAACTATTAGGAAATGAGCAAAACGAATAAACCGAAATATAAAAAATTTGAATAAAAACCATAAAAAGATAACCAAATAATCAAACTTTAATTTCAATACTTGGATTTCCAGATTCTAATGTTGTAAAATTTCTTTCAACTTTTCCAGAGCAAACTTCATCAAGCATATATTTTCGAGCTCGTCGAACAACATTCCATATATAGAGACCAATTAATTCGCCAATAATCGAAGAAATTATTATTACTGTTAAAAGCAGATTAATTGCTAAAAGAGTTTTAAAGTTTTAACCAAATAAATTAATTTTTACCTGTTCTATTAAATTTAAATCCATGATCTGCATCTGTATTTTCTTCTTCTTCAGTCATAAAATTTTGAAATACTTCTGGAGGAAATAAAATAAATATTAATGAAAGAATTATTACAACAATTCCCAAAATTAGTGTAGCACCCTAAAAAAATTTTTTTAGATTTGATTTTAAAAATTCGTTATTAAAAATCCCTATTTCGTCATAAGAGTAAGCTCAAATGCTACCAGGTCGTTCATAAAGTTTTGTCAAACGGTTTTTTCGATGGCATTTTGAAATAAAGGCCTCAAAAAAATCTGAAATTTTGCATGAATGTAGCCTGTGACCTCGGTCAGAAGGTGCGATGACGCTTTTTTGTAATACTTAAATTTTTCATAGGATTCTGGAGCATTTTCGTGGCGAGACCACAATTTTTGAAAATTTTCGATGAACAAGCTAAAATAAAAATAGAATTTATGTGTTTAAAAGGTTAATATTATCCGTTGTGGTTCCCGAGACATTCATCTGACAGAATATAAACGTTTAGGGATTTTCTCGGCTTTTCCAGATTCTTAGGATTCTGAATACCAAATTCTGTGAAGTCCGAGATCAAACCATTTTTTAAAAACCATTGACAGTATTTTAGTGTAAAGAAAACGCTTGTAATTTATTAATAACGAAGTATATGATATTAAAGAAGTTTAAGTATTGGGTTCCGAGAATTCTGAAGCCCGGATTCAGAATCCGAAAATACGATTTTTTCGTTGAACGAGTTTTAAAAATTGAATCTAGGGTAAAAAAATGTGGTAATTACGATGAAATATATGGCGAGGATTCAAAATATGATCTGACTTCAGAATCTCGGATTCAGAATCCGAAAGTATGATTTTCGATTTGAACGATTTTTAAAAAAAAAATGGTTTGATCTCGGACTTCACAGAATTTGGTATTCAGAATCCTAAGAATCTGGAAAAGCCGAGAAAATCCCTAAACGTTTATATTCTGTCAGATGAATGTCTCGGGAACCACAACGGATAATATTAACCTTTTAAACACATAAATTCTATTTTTATTTTAGCTCGTTCATCGAAAATTTTCAAAAATTGTGGTCTCGCCACGAAAATGCTCCAGAATCCTATGAAAAATTTAAGTATTACAAAAAAGCGTCATCGCACCTTCTGACCGAGGTCACAGGCTACCTTCATGCAAAATTTCAGATTTTTTTGAGGCCTTTATTTCAAAATGCCATCGAAAAAACCGTTTGACAAAACTTTATGAACGACCTGGTACAATGTCTGTGGTTAGCACTTCAGCCTTTCATGCATGGCCAGGATCGAATCCCAGCCGGTACAAAAAAATTACTTCATAAAAAAAATTAAATTAAATTACATTTAATTAACTTTTTAATAAACAACAATAGTAATTTATAACATAAAAACTTTTTTTAGATACTTTTTTTTATAAAGTAATTTTTTTGCAGCGACTGGGATTTGATCCTGGCCATGCGTACGATCAAGTTTGAAAGGCTGAAGTGCTAACCACAGACATACCAAATTTTGAACTCATCACCTGCTTGGGTTTTTTTTCTTGCCATTTTTTCTCTCTTTTTTGAGAAAAAAAGATAGCGACAGTCCCTAAATTTAACATCGTAATTTAAAAAAACTTACATAAACAATTAAAAATGGTAGATATCCCCAAGGCTTTTCATATTTATCAGCATATAAAATTCCAGCATAAAAAAGTCCAAATAATAATGCAATTACCAGCCTTATAATTGATAACTTTACAATTGCTGCTGGAATTGAAACTAATAAACCAAGGAGCCCAAGAACAGCAATGGCACTTGCAACTTTCTAAAAAATTTTTTTTTAAAAAGGGTACTTTTAAAGCATACTACTTTAATATTTTAAAAAATATTAAAGTAGTATGCAAATTTTTTTATTTAAATACCGGGTGAGCCAACATAATTGTCCCTCGAAAATTTTCGTAAGTTTTTTCTCTTTGTTTTTCTATTGTTTAAAACTTTCGAAAATTTTCGAGGGACAGTTATGTTGGCCCACCCGGTATTTCCAAAGATTATTCCTTAATTTTCTAATTTAATCCAAAAATATATATTTACTCTAACATGAAATCCACAAATTGCTTCATATTCGGGTTTAACAATATCAGGATATTTTGGACGAAACATTCTTTTTTTAAAGTAAAATAAAAATAAAAACTATCTTTTAACCTGCAAAAGAATCACAAAAATAAATGAAACGAAAAAGGTATTTACAAAATTGTGACGGAAAAAAATAGAAAAAATCATAATTAATGATGGAATCGAAAAATAATAAAACAAAAAGAGTTGAAAGTCAAATGTATTATAAAAAATAACAAAATTAATGAATGGAATTTTTATTACGTATTTTGAAAATGAAAAAGAAATCCTTTCAATCAAAAAAAGGTTTTTTATTTTTATTACGTAAAAAACAAAAATGTTATTTTTTTTGCGAAAGTTTGCAATAATTTATTACTTTTTATTAAAAGTGTAATCAATTATTATAAAAATGATGAAAATTCGTTCAAAGAAAAATCACGTACGCAAACGTCGTAGGAATAATAAAATACAAAAGAAAGTAAGAAAAAAAGAAAGGTTTAAAAACTTTTTAGGATGAAAAATGTTTTTTCGTTTTCAGAAAAAGACAAAACAAATTATTGGAATAAAAATTGCAGGCAAAAAGTTGTTGGACATCAAATAAATTTTTTTTCATAGAAATTATTAAAATGAGTTGTTGGATTAATTATTGTTGAAACTTGCAAAAATATTTATAATTCTTGCGGAATAATAATTGTAGTACATAAAAATGACCTTTTAATTTACTTTAAAATCTTTTTATAAGAATGAATTATTTTTATTAAGCGAATGCTCTAAAATTTCGCAGTGAAAAAGTATTTATTTATGCGTTTTTAAGTTTTTTTAAAAATGACAAATTCAAAGGTGTCACAAAAGTTGACAAAAACAGTTGAAAACAAAAAATGAGATCTTGTAACTAAGATGACAAAAAATTTACATTTGCAACTACTTTTTAGTTAAAAGTATCAACAAAATTTTTCTTTAAAAAATCAGGTACACTTTTTCTTGGCAAAAACAAATTATGTACTTTTTTGATAATTTACAAATTTGATTAAAAATTAAACCTCAAAAAAAGACGAGAAAAAAAGTGTTTCAAATTACAGCTTTTTTCTCACTTTGTTATTTAATTTAAGTATCTTTTTTCGATTTTTCAGTTTTTTTTTGGTAATTTTAATTAATTAATTAGTTTAGAAATAAACCGTGTGACAAAAAAAGAAGGGTATCGCCTTAATTTATAAAACTTAAAAACAATCAAATTAATTAAATTTAAATTAAAAGTACAAGAATCAGGAGAACCTAAAAAACGGAAAATTAGAGGTGTAAAAAATTACTCAAAGAATTGTATTTTGAACGTGTTAAACTTGAAAGGGAAAGAAGAAATCCTAGAGTTTTGTTGACTTCTTTGATAGGCTTTTAGTTATCAATGTGCTTCGTTTTTTCAAAATTTCTCTACAATTATAAGTTTGGTACCAAAAAATGCAGAATATTTTTATTAATAATAATTGATGAAAAAATTTAATAGTTGTAAGTCTGATAAAAAAGATAAGTGATAAAGAAAAAATGAAAAT
>CABFKP010006218.1:0-10409 GCA_901779475.1 Panagrolaimus davidi
TTTTTTTTCTTTCAAAACATTTTTTATTTTTTGTATTAAAGATTTTTCCAGTTTATTATTTTTATGTTCATTTTCCCCCTCATTCCCTCTTTTATTGTTAAAAGAAAAAAACCCGAAACAAAAAGCAAAAAATGTTTCCATTTTGTTGGCCCATCAAAATGTTGAACAAGTTGCCAATGTTTTGCACACACGAATATATAAAAAAGAAGCCCCAATAACTTTTTTGAAATTTTATGTTGACAAATTGTGATGAAATGTTTTGGAGGTAAAATGAATTGCTTTTTTTATTTTAAAGGGGAATGAAAGGGATGTTAAAAGTATAATGCGATTTATTAATTGGCTTGCAAACCACTGACAGCAATCATTTTGTCTTTTCAAATTGCTTGCTTGCTTTTGGAGAATTATTTAATGCGGTAAAAACAAGTGTTGTCGAACAATTAACATTTGATTTGAACGAAAATGAAAGAAATGACAAGCGGCAAGTTCAAAAGTTATAAATGAGATAAAATAAGGTGAAAAAGATGCAATCAAAAAGCAACTGCTGCTTCTTAGTTAATAATTTTTTGAATAATGGCAAAAAAGAAGCATAAACCGTTTAAAAAAAAAGAAATATTTAAAAAAGAAGCTTTGAGTTAAAATTATATCTTTAAAAACATTAATTTAAACATAATAACTTTTAAGCTACACTGTACATTGATACCACTAAACCAGTAACCTCAATGTTATCCAAAATATTTAAAAAATATTATGAAATTTTTATCAATAAATATTTACGGTTATTGAAAAGCTTACTTTGATAAACCATTCATTCCACAAGTACTCGAAGCAATTACAGGCTTTCCAAATGCAGCATTTATAAAATCCGGTACACATCGAATTGGCCGTCCCGAAGAATCATAACATGGATCACGATCTGGTTCACGCATAGAAAATTGGGAAAAATATGCTCCATGACACGATAAAATAAAGAAAGACAAAGAAAATAATATTAAAAACATTTTAACAAAAAAAATACTTTTTCTCTTAAAGAATGTAAATATCACATTAAATAAATTATCATTAAAATAACAAATATAATATTTTTCGATGAAATAATTTATCCTCAAAATAGCCCTTTTTTTGAACACTACTTTTTGAGTTTTTTTATGCGCGTTCACTCCTTTCTTCTACACTTCAAAAAAATTTGTCGACTGTCAAAGAAAAGAGGCGGAGTTCGGTAGCCAAATAGCAAGAAAGAGGCGGGTTGCAATTCATTCTTTTATTAAAGAATTTTTGTTATATTGTTTCTATTCTTAGAAAATATTTGTTAAAATAAGTTCATATTAACAGTATGTTAGCAAATATGATTACAGTGGCGCTCAAAAGTTTTGGAAAAATTTTTTTTTTCAAAAGCTTGCCAAATTTCAGAATGTGATTTGAAGATGACGAAACTTGTCTAGATTAGAGATATAGGTACCCGAAAATTGTTTTGGCAAGTTTAATCACCATAGAATCAGATTTTGGAATTTGGCAAGCTTCTGGAAAAAAAATTTCCCTAAAACTTTTGAGCGTCACTGTATGCTTTACAAAAAAACTTTTCTGTTGTAGTAGCATATTGTTTTGAAATTATACTTTTAAGAAAATGCAAAGATTGTCGACAATAAAGCTTGGATAAAATAAGTGCATTTATGTATGAATTAAATAAAAAAGGGAAAAAAGTTTGACAGTTTTATGTCAAAATTATATTAAACTATTTTAAAATATTAAATTGAAATTTATTTCTTAAAGTCTTATATCATCAGAAGCAATTAGAAGATAAGATAAACTTTAACAACAAAAAACTTGAAGGTAAAATGATAAAGACATTTTTCATTATAACCTATAAGAAAATGGAATATCAAATAAACTGGGGCCTATCTTCACAAAGGTTAAACATTTTAGATGACCCTGGCCGGAAAAAAGTTTAATGAAAATTCAATTATTTACAATTTCAATGAAATTTCTTGTTGTACCTGCTACCTCATGTTCGCCAGAACGTGAGGTAGCAGGTACATCTTTGAAGGGTTTTGCGTAATAAAAACTTTTGTTTGTTTTTTAGCAAATGCTTTTTACAATAAACTTTTAAACATCTCAAAATTTTTTCTGACATGACTGTTGCTAAAAATAGAATCATGTTTTTCAAATAATCAATATTTTTAACATTTTTGTTTTTTATAAAATGCACTATTCCATTTATTATAAATAAAATTTGACAAAAAAATCAAGGCCGGCCGGAAAATTTTAGGCCGCAGGCAGGCCCGGCCTTAGTTTTTTCGGCTGGATTTCTCATCCCTGTTTCCCGATTTCTATCGATTCTATGTTTTTCGATTCTTTATAAGGGGATCGGAATCGGCAAGAATCGATTCCGATTCCCTTAAAATGAATCGAAATCGAAATCGAGTATCGGAATTGGAATTGGAATCGGGAAAACATTGGTAATGGTAACATGCTTGTTTCACAAATTTAGAAAAAATTTATACTTTTAGTTTTTGAGTCTGTAAGTTTTTTTAAACTTTGATCAGCTTTAAATATATCTGCTTTTACAATTAAAGCAAATATACATTTATGACCTTAAAAAGATCGTCCTCCAATTCATTATTTGGAAAACAATTCTCATATTTTTTTATGAAGAAACTGTGATATTCCAATAATACACGATGAGGATATCATTGATATAATTTACTTATAAATGAGTTTCAAATCAGCTCCTCGTTTGACAATACTAACCAGATAATAAGAATGTTCTTCATTGCAGCATATTTTGGAAAAGGTTCGGTATATTCGACTTGTTTAATCAACATATTATCACTTTCAAATAAAACTTTGCTGGGGAATGTTTAACTTTAAGGGGTGTTCGAAATATATGTTAAAAAATTAATAATGTTAAAATAACATTTTTAAATTGCTTAAAAGTGATCCTTTTGACATTAAAAAGAATTTTTGTTAAGCAATGTTTTTTACCATAGATTTTTTTAGATTTTTTTGTTTATTACACTGTTTAAGTTTCAATCATTTTGTTAGTGAAAACATGATTTATTTTTCTTTAAAAATGCGCAATGGGGCTGTCCCAGATATGACGTGATCCAAAAATGGCTGGGTGGGTCTAGCCAGTTATCACGCGCTTTGATTTTGTCGGCAAAAAGCTTTGATGTTTTATCACCAAAGGGTGGGTGGGGTTAAAAATGACTATTTTTCGATCGCGTCATATCTGGACAGCAACAATATCTACATTTTCTTCATTGATAATTTGGTCAGTATATTCATAAAATTTTAAAGATAAGGTTTGGTGATTTTTTTTCTGTTGTTTTTTGCTTCTGCCGTTTTCTAAAAGTTTAATTTTTTTGGCAAAAAATAAAATTATTATCATAAGTCTTTTCTCAATTATTTTTGAGCAAAATGAGTCATCTCCAGTGTTGGCGGTCTTTCGGTCTTCGGTCCGGTCATTCGGTCCGGTCCGGTCCGGTTTTTCGGTCGACCGGGACCGTGGACCGAAAAATTTTCGGTCCGGTCCAAACCGGTCCGGACCGGACCAAAAATTTTCGGTCCAATCCGAAATTTTTTCATTTTTTTTCCATGTTTTTACGTAAAAATCGTTAAACTTTTAATCCAATGAAGAAATTATGATAATAAACACTGATATTTTTAACAAAAAAGGTCTAAAAAATCAAAATCGAGGAAAAAATGTCGGACCGGACCGGACCGAAGACCGGAAAAATTTCGGTCCGGTCCGGTTCGGTCCGGTCGACCGGGACCGTGGACCGGAGGAGTTTCGGCCCGGTCCGGACCGGACCGAAGACCGAGAAATTTCGGGCGACCGCCAACACTGGTCATCTCTTTTTCTTTTTTTTTTTGTTTATTGTTGCAAAAAATTGTTTTCGATAAAATCTTTTTTTATTTTTACAAATAATGGAAATTTGATACTTTTTGGAGGTATTATATTATACTTGTCATAAAATGCGCACAAATTAACACCTACGATTGCATAAGAAAACTAATTTTTTCAGGCTTATATTTAACCTTCTGGTTATGTACCCATCGAATGTCTGCTAACAAAGACATTCACAACTGCATGCAAGTGTGCATCATTTTTTTTTTGGCGCTAAAATATCATCGTCAGTTTTTAGTCATTGTCTATTTTTTTGCCATTGCTTGGGTCATTGGTTATTTTGTGTGGAATTACAATGTCAAATCTTTACAATCTTCGTGAAAATTCTCAATTAAATGAAGAATCTCCTTTACAATCCAAACGTAAACGTAGTGGTCGTCTTCAACATCAATCATCGCCAGAAAATAACGCTGCTCCAATAAGTGATTTGCTTCGTGATTTACAAATGCAACCACATCCTCGAATGAATTTTGGAGTACCTGCTCCAATTTTGGCTTCATCTTCAGCTTCATCCCAATCAATGCTTCACTCTTCAACTTCAAGCTCTGGCTCATCATTATCATCTGCAGAAATCAAAGACGAAAAGCCTTTTAAATCCTCCAAACGGCGATTTATTAATAGTAGTAGTTGTGGAGAAAATGTTAGTCTAAACAAATTTTTTAAAATATATATATCTCTGCTTTTAGCTTCCTCGGGATACCTCACTTATACCGTTTGAATTACCAGATTGTAAGCCTGTTAAAAGAGAAGATTTTGATGATTTCAGTAGCGACGAGGAAGATCCTTTACCAATTCCAATGGTCGTATCCGAGCGCATTCCATACAAGAAAGATTTTGTATCTACGTACGTTTTAAAAAACATTTATACTTCGTTAACAATTATTTTTAGATCTCTTTCAACAGAATATGAAGTTGAACGACTTTTACTTTGCCAATTACGAGAAAATGTTGTTTACTATCTTATAAAGTGGAAAGGATACGGATTGGATGAACTTACTTGGCAAAAGAAATGTGACTTGAGCTGTGATAAAGTGGTAAATGTTTTTTTAAAACAAAATATTGGATTATGATATATCTGCTTTTAATATTATTAAATGAAATATTTATTTTTGCAAAATTTTAGCTTAAACAATTTGATGAACGCGTCGCCATCTGCAAAACAGTCTTCAACTTACTCGGTGATACCGAAAAATATCCAGGTTTTTATGATCATTATGTTAAAGGAATTATTACACCTTCATTTATTGAACAAAATTTGTTCGAAACAACAATGGCTAATTTTATGCTTGAAAATCATTTTGCTCCACTTTTTATTGAAAACTGGACTCGTATTTGTGGAGTTTTACCAACAAATTTTACTGTACGTTTCTTTTATCACTTTTGTATTTCCGTAATCCTGGTGCTTTTAGTGGATTGGTGAATCTGTTTTTTCTTTCAATGCAAAATGTTACATTGAAAAATGTGATGCTGAACTTCCAGCATGTAAATGTCAATGTGAAGTTTGTCTACCATTATCATGTCCATGTCTTAAAGTAAGCCATTTATATATTTTACTTAAATAATGCATTTATTTATAGGCAAAAATTACCGCAAAAGGCCTTATTAGATCAGAATTTGCAAATTTCATTAATGAATGCCATAAAGATTGTGGTTGCAACAAGAAATGTCCCTCTAAGATCTATCGTGTAAGCAGTTTAAAATTTTCACCGGAAACATGTAATTAATCATTTTAGCGTGGTCGTACTTTTCCAATTATGTTATTTAAAACTCCTAAATGTGGCTGGAGCGTCAGAACTTTGGTTAATATTCCTCGTCGACGTTTTGTAAGTTTTTTACAGAATTTTATAAAAATATATTATTAATCTCTAATGGTTACTGTAGGTAATGGAATATGTTGGTTTAATAAAACTTTATGAAGAATGTCATAATATTACTGATCAAACATATCTTTTTAATTGTGATTTACCTGATGGTAGTATTAAATATGTTGTTGATGCGACCGAATACGGTAATGAATCAAGATTTGTTAATCATAGTTGTGACGGAAATATGGATGCTTTTTCTGTCATTGGATATCATTCTTCATCAAAGATTACAAGAATTGTTTTTTTCTCAAATCGTGATATTCTTGCTGGAGAGGAATTAACATTCAGCTATTGGAGAACTGATTTGGACCTTAGTACTATCGATCCTGGAGAAAAACGTTTATGCCATTGTGGAGCTGAAGATTGCCGAAAATATCTTTTCTAAACTAAGCTTTTTAATTTTCATGTTTTGTCTTTCTTTTTTTCGCTAAACTTCTGTCCAACCAACATTGCAATCAATCAAATTTTATCTTTATCATACTTTACACACTTTACCTATTTATTTTCCGGTAGTATTTTCTGTATATCGTGGTGAAATTTGGATTGATCTTGGAAAAATTTCGCAACATTATTTTAATACTATGTGCTTTACCTTTTATTTTCTTGTATTTTTCAATTTATCTTATTTGTTCCTATTTTCTTTGTTATTATTGTTATTACTGCCATATCTTTTGTATTTATGATTTCTTTTTATATATAAATGCTTTCAAAAAATATTTTATAGAAAAAGCTACAATAAGAAATGAAAAAGAAGCAAACATTATAAGAGTAACAAATCACAAGTAATTGCAGAAAAGTAAAATTAAATTTACTCAAATTTACTTTTCTGTAATTATTGTATGCTTGTCTTCGTCTAAAATCTAATGAGTTTTATTTTTTCCTGAAAGTTATTTTTTTCTCTTTTTATATTTATCAGTAAATTACACATCATTATAGTGTTTTACTTTGAGCTTTTGCATTTAACTTTAAAAAATTAGTTTTTCGAAAACAATGATCTCTCAAATATTTTTCTGCGAAAGTTATGTTTACCATTGCTGTAAAACTTAAGGTTTTATGGTTTAAATATAATAATAAAACGATGATGTTGAGAAACAATAATGAAATTTTAATTTTATTATTAACAATTAATTTAAATGTAGTGTAAGCAAGTAGAAGCTGTTCAGTTGTCACATGACATAAAAATCTGGCTTACCCCAAAAATCATGGACATTATATGGCTGACACAGATATTTACCCTCTCTCCCCCGTCATGCAACAACTGCACAATCTCTTACAAAATCAACATAAAAATATAAACATTCATTTACAAAATACAATGTATCCATTAATCCTTTTTGCTTTCAGGTTTCTTTGGTTTTCCATCATTAAAGGCAGCAAATAACCAAAAAATGAGAACAACATGAACAAGAATTACGGCAGCGACAGCGGAATATGTAGAAGAATCACTGGTTGAATAACCGAGAAGAGCTAAACTTAGATGAGGTTATAAAAAAGGAGAGAAAAAGAAAAACCTCACATTCGAACAAATAATATTTTAAAAGAAACATTGATCCAAGTGGAACAAGAAGAATAACAATGCTGTATGCAGCCAAGTTCTTGATAGAACTTTGTACATTTCTATCTCGTAATACTGGAATTATATCATTCATCTAAAATTGTTGATATATTAGACAAAAATATAAAAAGTAAACCGAAACGTTTTGTTTAGAAATAAGGAGTCTACATACGCAATTTTAATAGCTCTATTTCTCTATCAACTTGTCGGGCCAAGACCTTACGAAAATGAAAAAGTGATATTACATATATCATCAGCTTCAACACTACATTTCTTCTCAATATTTCACATTAAAGACTGCGAAAAATCATACGTTTAAATACCATAGATAGGAAGAAAGTGGCATAAAGTTGCCTTCCAAGATTTTTTCATAGCGGTTTGTGTTTTTAATGGTTTTAGCTTTGTAATGTGACTCATGCCCAAGATCTAGGTCAAAAGTAATTCTTTATGCCAAAATGCTTTACACTGTATAAACATTGACAGCTTAAAAGCTTAAATATCCCACTTTTATAGAAATTCGAAGAACCTTTTTATTAAAGATCTACACTTATGTAAACAAAAGTGTCAGCTTAAGCCAGTGCGTTTAACATACCGATCCACCAGATCTTGAATAATGAACTCGATTGATTTGATTAGAATTTAACAATTGTTGAGATGCTTTATATTGTGAGATTTTTGGCATTTTTGTTTGATTACTTTCTTGCTGTCTTGGAAATTCAAATAAAGTCTGTAATAAAAAAATTTTAAATCGCAAATGTAAAAATATATTTTTACTTTAGTGAGTGGCGTTGTTAAATTAGCAAAAATTTGTTTTTTTTGTTTAATTAAACCATTCTTATTCTGCTTTAAATTTTCTTTTATTCCATCAAATAAATCAGTTGAAGTTTCAATCATATTTTCATAAGCTTCAATATGAAGAGATAATGTGCTGCTGCTGATGGAATTTGAATTCTTTAATTCATCTGATGTTTTAAGGCCATAATCATTTTTTACCAAATTAGATGATAAAAGATTTGCTGTTGATTTATTCCATGAATTGGAAAATTTTTTCATTTGTGAATTATTAGAATTTGTGAAATCTAACAACATTTTTTTCGAGGCTGTAGTCCTTTAATTTTAAAAAATACAGTGGTAAATAATCCATTTTTTAAAATCAAAACAAAAAACCATGTTTTGGTTTTCTATTATCTAAAAACTGTAGCTTTACAGGACTACAGTCGAAACTGTTTTACCATAATTGAAAGCTTTTTTCTTTTCAAAATTTTTTGGGGGTTCACAAAATGCATTTAAAGAGTAATTTTGATTTAAATTTATGTTACTGTTTTGATCATTTGTAGTATCATCAATGATAACAAAATCTTGTTTACCTTTGTATGACAAAGAATGTTTTGTGGTCATCTAAAAAATAATTGTAATTGGATATAGAAAAAATTGACAAATGTTTTAGCAAAGTTCCAACCTTTTCCACGCAAATTTTTAAAATAAGGTGACTTTATTTTAAAAAAAGAACATAATAAAATCTGAAATATTTAATAATATGTTATCGCGTTTTTTAGAACTATACGCTTATTATAGCTACATAATAAATTGGTTCATCTTCTTTCATTTGTTTAAATGAATAACCCTGGCACTTTTTTTCTTCTATCGACAAATACAGTCGCTTTTCTTAAATTGCATCATTCTTATATTTTGCTTGTAAAAAAATAAAAGGGGCAAATTTTTTTGTTTTGTTTGGTTTTAAAACTATCATCATTTTTTATTACAAGTATTTGTTTTCTTTTTCAAAATTCACACTATTTTTTCATAAAACAGAAATGGAGATTGTTTCAATCACTAAAATTTAAAATTTAAAAGCAAAGAAATTCTAATTTATTTGTACAAAAATGTGAAAAATAAAAATTTTTATAAAAAGTGTATTTAAGAACGTGCACCGTTTTTTCAATGTACGCCAAATGTTATAAGTTTAGTAGCATTAGAATCGCCGTAAAAAATCATTGGAAATAAAAAAAGAAATGAGTAAAAAAAATTAATATACAGACTTCTCTGATTTTTTGTCGAAAAGTAATATCCAAAAGTTGGATTTCTGGAATCTCCGTAAAAAATTACATATAATAAGATAAAAAAGTAAAAGTTTAATTTTTTACAGTATACCTCTCTTGGTTTTTTTTTCTGTCAGAAAAAAATGCGGGGAACACAAGCGTCGCACATTGCCTTTGCACATGTCTGTATATATATATACAGTATATTAAAATATAAAAATGCGTTTTCGTGTTTTGAAAAAGAATTCCACCATATTTGTAACATTTTTCGTTGAATAATAAAAAGTAGAATTCATTAAACTTCCTGAAAAAATCAAAATGAATTATTGGATAAAATGAATTATAAAGTGAATTATGTTGCAAATACTAAAAACATTTACAACATATTAAAATTTTAAGAAAATTAAGGCCCAGCCCAGAGAATTTTGAAAAATCGCCGTCCATCCGTAACACATTCGATTAGTAGAAAGAAATTTTTTCTCTGGTTACAGTACACATTAACTTTAAATACGTATGATTCGTTGTGACAAAAAAAACTTTTTATCGAAACTACTTTTTCATAAATATCACATTATTACAGAAATATTCTTTATAAACCATAAATACAGTATAAAAAAAAACCGGCAAGATAAACAAAAAGAATCAGTTTTAATTTATTACATGTCAAAGATGGATTTTAAGATTCTTTTTAATGAGAACTTCGAATCTTTGATAAATTGATTGAATAACATTCGTTACGGCTTCAACATCATTTTCATGAATAGCATGTCCAGCATCTGGAACAATAACATTCTGATATTTTCCTTCCATTTCAGCACGCTAAAAATGCCAATAACAGTTTTAAAATAATTAGAAAAAAATAAGAAAAAAATTATACTTACAATAAGTTCAGAATCCATCGAATCAACATGACCAATAATAAGAACTTTTCCTTGTGAACATTCAAGAAATTCATGAGAGATACCAGTAAACCACGATACCCAAAATGGCTGGGTTTTTGCAAGATCACATATCCATTCATATAATCCGGTTTGTTCATTTTTACG
>CABFKP010006235.1:0-10406 GCA_901779475.1 Panagrolaimus davidi
ACCAATTCCGTCATCATAAAAATTCATGCTATACACCATTCGATAGCCCTTATTCGAGTGTACAATCATGGAAGATAACTTTTTGATATCTTTACTTCCTGATTTTTGGCGATTTTTTGAAATTCCGACCATATAGTAATTTTAAAAATCCATAAAATCGGATTTTCAATATAAAATGCAAAAAACGGCAATTTAAATAATTTTTTTTCACCTATTTTTATCGATTGATAATTACAGAATCTTTAAGAAAAAAATTTTGTTCCGCCCTGATTTAAGGTTCTCACAGACTCTCTCTTAAATGAAAAATTCGAGCTGTTTATAATAATTTTTTTGATAGAGATAATTAAAATGATTAATTTTACAACGCATTGTAATAAGTAAAAAACCATAAAATTTACCATTTTTGAGTCTTTCAATAGCTTTTCTAAAAGCTTTTACTTTTATGTTTTATTGAAAACTAAAATCACTGCTGAACACGAAAATTTAAAATAATAATATTAAAAAACATTAAATAAAAAATTCAAATCGTAAAATTTTATTTGTAGATATCTTTGCTCGCGATTGTGTTTCAAAAAGTGTCTCAATCGCCTTTCCCATCAATCACAAATGACTCACATTGATTTTTGACAAAAAAAAACACATTTTTTCCGCCATTTTCTTGACAGCAGATGGCGTTTTTCTTGGAATTTATTTTTTAATGCATAAAAGAAAAAAGAAAAGCGAGCGTTTTTTGAACATTTAAAATATTTGTTGAAACACTTTTTTGCATTTGTTTGACAGATCGCTTTTCGATGAAAAACTTTTTTTACACTCTTTCATTTTTTTCGCATTTTTGGCAAATATTATTATATTTTTTAATTTTTTAATCATATTTTTCATAAAATTTTATGAATTTTAAAAAAAATTCTGTCAATTTTTTTTACATATTTTTATTTAATTTTATCAGAAAAATTCTTCTTCATTGCTGAAAGAAAAACCGGACCATTATTCACTGAAAATCCAATTAAAAAAAGCCCGACTTTTTAGATCGATTTTATATTAAATTGGTTTTTGCTAAAATGCACTTTTTTGATGTCCACATTTTTTATGATTTTATAAAAAAAATGTTTTTGCAAATTTTTTAGTTTTTTCTTGTTGAAAAATATTTTAATAAACTGATAATTGGAAGACTTATATTTTGATCAATTACAGGATCAGCCTAGGATTTATTGTTAATGGAGCAGTATTTATTTTGAAATGGCAATATTTTCTTCAATTTCCACAAATTTAAAAAATTCTAAATAATATCCTGTCATCAACGAACTTACAGAAGTTTTTATTGTTTACATAAATGTTTCTGCATTTTACATACTTTACTAAACTAATTTTTTTTTCGAAACGGGAAATGTATTCATTGATATTAAAATTTTTATAAAAATGATTTTTGCAATTTATACGTTTCATACATCAATTTGAAATATTAAAAAAATATTTACATTTATCTTCTTAATCTTGCTAATATCCATCTTAATATGTTGCGGGAGAGGTGATTGTAATGATGATAGATCCTTCGCCAGCTAAATTTGGAAGTTTTCTTTTTATTGCATAAATAAATGCAACTTGCATTTGTTTACACATAAAAATCAATAAAAATGGCCGAGATAAATGCACCAAATCAAATATCCATGGCATTAACACATATATTTGATCAAAAATTGGATTATATAAATCTTTTCGAAGTACAAAACTATACATTACAAGCTGAAAGTTTGAAAAAAACTTTGATGTTGTCGTTAAATTTTTAAAAAAATTTCTGAGAATTTTTTGGAAATCCAAGTGGGAGTCGAACCTTCGACCTACTGGTTATAAGCCAACTTCGCTAACCACACGACTTTTGCAACACAAAAAACTTTCAACACCTACTTGATGAAGAGTGTAAATAAAATACAGCAAAAAGTCCCACAGAGAAATAATTAATAAATTAATTTCAGTTTTATTTGATGATGGAAGAAACATGCTGCCAGTTTGTTGCTTCTTTCTTTGCTGATTTCGATTATATAAAATTATCAAAGTTAATAAATTACAAACCAATGATAAGCTCGCTGTAATCAAAGTATGAATGGCGTTTATCATTGAATTTTTAATCTGTAAACAAAAAAATTATAACTGATAAAATTTTGTTTTTATAAAATGCCACCATTGAAATTTTTCAACCAAACTTAGTCCAAAGTTGACGACTGAAAGGGTGCCATCATTCGTGTGGAGACCAATTGTGTGTTTGAACGCATCAAACAAAAAGAGAAATTTTTGTTTTTTTTTGCTCCACTTTTTTTTTCACTCTTTCTCTTTTTGCTTGATGAATTCAAACACAGAATTGGTCTCAACACGAATGATTGCATCCCTTCAGTCGTCAAATTTGGGCTGCAAATTTCTATGATGATTAGCTTTCGTATATCCGATATAATATACGGTCCAAATTTCGTTGGAAATTGCACTTACCGGAAACCATTTAAGTTGAAGATCAAAGACATAACTATCAATTATTGGCGGGGGTTCATAAAATGGTAGAATCTTTACTTTTCCAGTTAAAAGTGGAAATGAAATGAACAGTGGAAATAAAAAGCAGAATCCAATTATTGGTAATAAATATTTTTTCCATATCTGTAAAATGTTTAGAAATTAAAATTTTCAGTTTTGTGTTAAAATGATTTTTGTGAAATAATTATATAATTTCAGTTACTGTAATTACAGTAACCTTTAAATGATATATTTTAATATGCTTTATTTTCGCTTTCTTATTTGTTTCTACAAAAAACTGTAAAACTACTATTAAAAATCATTTATTTTTGTTTTTCGAAGTCGATTGGTTACGGTAAATTTAAAAAGCCAATTTTTTAAATTAAATGGCAGTATGTAATAGATTTCTCAGAAAAATGAATTTTATTTTTGTATATTTTTTAAAACGACATTTATACTCTTGGACTTTGTGACCTACATAAAGTCATAATTTATTAATGAACTTCAAAAAAGGTGTCTTTAATCTAATATATATTTAAATTTGTTTTACGTGCTTACAAGGGACGTACGTGAATTGAGCTTCGATTTTTGACTTCAAAATGGGTTTAAATTAAATATACGAGACCGAAAACAAATTTGTTAATTTATTAGCGGCCAATGGCTTCTCAAAAAATTATAATCTAAAATTAAAGATCAAAGGAATCCCTTTAAAGTTTGATGCAGCTGTTTGTTGTCGGCAGAATTCCTTTGATCTTTAATTTCATATTATAATTTTTTGGATAGCCATTGGCAGCTAATACTTTCACAAATTTGTTTTCGGTCTCTTATCTTTAATTTAAACCTATTTTGAAATCAAAAATCGAAAAACACTTTGCGTACTTCCCTTGTCAATAATAAATTTTTACCTGATTTTGTTTATGTGGAAATGATAAAGCTGTAAAGCGATTAAAAGCTGATGCAAGAACGAGTAATTCTCGAACTCTTGGAAAATAATATGAAATAAAATAATTAATTAATAGCAAAAAATTCCATGGAAATTTTTCTTGTAAATCTTTAAACCAAAATCCTGTAACAATCGACCACGGAAGTTTCATTTGTATCCAAATACTGATATAAACTATTAAATCCTGTAAAATAAAATAAATTCATGTTAATTCTTAAACAAAAAAAATTAACATGAAAAAATTTCGTAGAAATTTCTAGTGAGAATCGAACCCTAAACCTACTGGTTACTGACCGACTGCACTAACCCCTGTGCCAACTAAACATAAAATTTTAATATTCCCTTTTTTGATAAAAACTGCTTTTTTTAATTTTAACGTATCTTATACATATTACTTTAACACTTTTATTACTCTGTAAAAATTTTTAGCTTACCACAATCCCCATTATTGTAGCAATTTTAAAGAATGGTGCTTTAAAATCTTTTTTTGAAATCATTTGAGCAATAATAAAAATATAAACAATAAATATTGGAATTCCATAAACAAAAAATAAGACAAATTGCCAAAGATGGATCATTTTTTATTATTTATTTGCGAAAAAAAAGCAACGACTTCTTTTTGGTTTTAATAAACTTTTTCAAAATGAATTTATAATTGCCATGTTTTTGTTAAACAAAATGAGAGGAAGTTATTCGACTATTTTTTTTTTTTTCAGCTGCCTTCTAATATTGGGGTGGCAAAATAAAAAAATTATTTCAGAGCAAAAAGTTAATAAATAATATTATTCTTTCTTGAAATAACCGCTGCAAAAAAGTTTTTGGTCAGAATTAATAATAATATATTTTAAAAATGGGATATTAAATTTTACAGTAAAATTTGTTTTTAAGGTTTACGGAAAATTTTTTCGAAAAAACAATGTAAATTATACAAATTTAGCTGTCGAAAAACGTTTTTGAGGTGTAAATAGGATAAAAAAACACGAAACAGATAAATACAAAGTTTAAAAGTTTATTAATGTAAACAGTTTTTTTACCAAAATTCGGAGTTCTCAACAAATGAAAAAGAACAGCTAAAATTAAAAATTATTTTGTTTTATTTTTTTTACTAAACTTTTTAGATATCAATGATTTTACAACAACTTATTTTATTATTTATTTATTAAAATTTATTTTTTTAAAGTTTTTTATTTCCATTCTATGCCACACAACCATTTTTTTCTGCATCTTCCGCCAAAAGGATAAAAAAAGGAAAACTAACATTTTTGACATTTTTTGCTTCTCACTCTTTGCATCTTTTTAAAAAAAAGTTAATTTGGAACCGCTTACTTTAAAGGGGCCAAAAGCAAAAAGAACAAAAAATGAAGAAAGGAGATGAATAAACAAATAAATGCATGTGAGAAAAATGTTTATTAACGTTGTTTTAACATTATTATTGATTTAAGAGTTGTAAAAAACGGGATTTCAAATTAAATTTTGTTGTCACTGTCCTAATTATAACTAAGGACTGTCGCTGTCAAAAAAAATTTCGGGTTTACTATAATTATTGATACAAAAATATACTTTCGGATATGCTTTATCAAATGGCAGAGGCAGAAATTTTTCTACCCCCTCTCCAAAAAGTTATTGGATACAAAAGGTGGGCGATTACAACAGAAAATGGCAAGAAAAAAATCCAAGCAGACGATGAATACATAATTTGGTGTGTCTGTGGTAAGCACTTCAGCCTTTCATCCCACGCATGGCCAGGATCAAATCCCAGCCGGTAAAAAAAAATTACCACTATTATTAAATTACAATTATTTATCTTAATGATGAATCTTTTTCTCCTATATGAAATCCAAAAAAATCTTTCATATATATTTATTTTCTGAACATAAAATTTTCCACATAAATAAAAAACAAATTTCGGTACAACAAAAATGTTTATTCAAAATCACTTTCACATACATCAAAATCTGAAGCAATTTTTTTCAATTCAGAGGATGAGAAAAGGAATGATTTTGTAGCTAAAAAAATTTATTATAAATTTTTGAAAAATAAAAAAAATTTACCAATAATTTCAATTCCATAATCATAATCCATATCATCAAATCTAATACGAGGTTTAAAATCATTGAACTCATTTTTAATTGCTTCTTCAAGATCAAAATTTTCTTCAATTGATACAGATTTTTTTATCATTGCTTGATTTTCAGACCATTTATAAAGCTAAAAATTCGTAAAAAAATTCCAATACATTTTTTCAACTTTAAAAACTTACAGCTTCAAAAAATTCCTCTTCATTCTTTCTGTAATCAATCATAAAAAAGCATTCAATTTGAGATTTGCTTAAACTAACAAAATCTTTATCTCTGATTAAAATATAAAAATTTCGATGAATTGTATCACAAATATATCCGCCGAAACGTTTAAATTTATATTTTTGAACCAATTCACAAAATTCATAAATATTTTTTTCATTAATATTTTTTTTATTTTCCATTAAAAAATCTTCACAGTAATTTTTGAGAAATTCAAAACCAAAAAATTCTGAAGCATCAACAATTTTTGCAACAGTTTTCATATTTAATTGACATTCTCCACAATAAATAAAGCAACAAAATTGATAAAAAATTTTGTATGTAAAAGATTCAATTTTGACCGGTTCATTTTTGATTCTCCATCGATCAGAGAGCATTGCATTGAGGGTTTCAGAAGCAGAAACAAGATCATATTTATGGGCATAAAGTAGCTAAAAAAATTATTTAAAAATGACAGAAAAAAATAAAAAAATCCTCAAAAAAAGCAAAAACCAACCTTCCCATCAATTTCAAAAACAACATCAAAATGTCCATTTTCAAGATTTTGAGATTTGAAAAATTCAAATTTTTTAATCTGCATTTTATAAACATAATTTTCAGCTGTCTTTTTCTTTGTAGTTTTTACTTTTCGTCGAGGATATCGTTCATAAATATCATCACTATCATACCATGTTGCATCACTGTCACTGCTATTATAATGTTCCCAACTCATAGTTATTTTAAAAGTATATAAACAAGCGAATAATGCAACAATTATAAAAATTGAAAATAAAATACTACAAATAAGGTATGAGAAAAAAATTCGAATAAAAATGGGAAAAAATTGCATTAATAATTAATTTTTATCCGACAAAATTACAAGAAAAAAAAATGATGGGGCTTGGAAAATTTGGTTACTAGACAAGCGGTTCCAAGTACCACTGTTTATGAAAGAGGGTGTGAAACTTTTTCTTGCTGGGAAAATTCCTGCCGATTTTTTTTCTTCCCTAAGGGCAAATTTCAAGTTATCGGTTTTTTGCCAATAAACAACAAAAATGAAGAGGAATAAATGGGCGCGCAAATAATAAAGTATACAAAAAAGTATAGTTAACTTTATTAGCAATTTAAAAAACACTGGAAAACAAAATGTTAAACATAAAAAGTAGAAAAAACAATAAAAGCATTAAAATGGAGGATAGTAAAATTTTTGATTTGGATTTTGATAAATAGGAAAAGATTGATTGAATTGTTGTTGCAATTGTTGAGGAGGCTGTTGTTGATGAAATCGTCGATTGACAGGAAAATGTCGGTGTTGAAGTTGTGGAAGTTGCATTTGCATATTTTGTGAACAATAATATTGTTGAAATGAAAATTGTGGAGCAAATTGTTGTTGCATTATTTGATTTTACATTTGAACATTTTAATTTTGAGGAAATTGATTAACAGCTGGTGCAGCAGAAACTCGACGACTTATTGGACGAAAAACTGGAGGTGGTGGTGGAGAACTTAATAATATCTTGTATTTGCAAAAGTTCTTTCAAAATCACTAGTGCTTACATAAGTTTGCTTTATACAATAAATTTAAGGATCCAACATTGATGAAAGTTGATTTGCTTCATAAAATTCCTTTGCCCTTGCTTTTGCATGAATGATTTGTGATTCACTAATAACATATGCATGTTCACGAGGTTTAAAAAAATCTCCTTCATTTGAATGAAGATAATTGCACATTGAATGTTTCAGCAATTGCTTGTATTTTGTAAATACAAGTCTAAAGTCAATACGATTTCTATAAAATAAATTCTTTTTTAAAACTATCCTTGGAATCTAAATTTTTCTAGTAAAAACGAAATATTAATTTTGTTTTATTTTATAGGGTTTCCATATTATTTTTACACAATAAACTTCCCTCATTGAAATTTTTTTATAATTTTGTTTTTAAATTTTAATAACTTAGGCAAATGAAAAATCAAACGAAAATATTTAATGTCCATGACTCTAAATCATCTTTAATAGTTTTACCATTTGCATTTATCTTTGTTTTTGTTTTAAACAAAAATCTGTGTTTTGCTTTAAATTCACATAAATAATTTTTAAAAATTCAAACATTCAAAACTCAAAAACAAATGATTCTTTTTTTCCATTTTTAGTTTGGAAATCGTCATAAACTTTTTTTCTCGATTTTTCTTGGGCAATTTTTTTTGGAGGTAACATATATTTTACGCTGAACATTCGTTCAAATAAATACATTTTATTGTTTTTAAAACGATATAAAAACAAACATGTTCGCGCTTTATTTTTTTTTCGCTTCCTTTATACATTTTTAAAAATGCAGTTTTATTCAAAAAATGATAAATTGTTTCGCATAATCGGAGAAAAAAAGCAATGCAGAAAAATGTTTAGAAATCCAAAATCACAAGTTTTTGCTTTGATTTGACAGGAATTTTGAAGCAAAAACTTTGCTGTCCAAATCAAAGTAATCGATCTTTTAAAAATAAATGAATCTAAACACACTTAAAGACAAGTTTTCTCCAGTGATTTATTTAATAGATTTTTTTAAAATTTATAATGGGTTTTAAATTTATAAATCGATGTTAAAAATGATCTTTTTTTAGTACAATGTCCGATTGCAACTTAAATTTGAATATGTATATAAATATAATATCTAAAATTAAAAAAATAGCATTTATGCATCAAAAACAACAAATGTCTTTTTTGAGACACTTCAGTTCCATTTTTTTGCAGAAAAATCGAATTTTTCGCTACCTCTGTGGGGGGAAGAAAAATACAAACTTTTTTTATTTTCTCAAAAGTGAAAATGAAAACATAAAAAGCAATATTTGGCTTTGCAGTGTTCATAGGCTGATCTTTCAGTATCAATTGAATATCTCGAATACATTAAAAATAAATAAATGGAAAAAAAAATATGAAAATAGCAAACATAAAATATGTGGTATACACAAACATGCAAATAAACATTTTTATTTCTTTTTTGTTAAATATTTTTAGGTTTAATTTTTCAGTTAATATCTTCTTTAGGGTTTTGGAGATATGAATATTTTGATAATAAAAATAGATAAGAAAAAGTCATGAAATTTGAACTTTAATTTTAAATTTTTTCAATACTATGAAAAATACGATTAAAAAATTCAAAAAAAATGTGTTAGCAAATAAAGACGAAATGATTGAAAATTGTTTTTCCCTTTCCATCGAAAGACGGGTTTTGCACATCTGTCAAATGAGCTGGAAAATGAAGTAGAAATAAATTTCAATGTTCAAAACAACAGTTTTTTCTCTTCTTTTCGGTGAGCGCACAAAAACCAAGCCTTGAAACAAGCGTTTTGTTTTTTTTTATGACAAATATTTTAAGCTTTTAATAATTATTCATTTTGATTGAGAATATTAAATGAATAATTTTATCATAAATTTTTAATCGCATTTTAAAAACGTCTTTTAACATATTTATGCTATATTAAAAAAATATAAAAACTATTATTTTTATTTAATGTTCTTGTTTCAAATGATACAAAAAAATTTAATTGAAGATAGGCTGCTATTAGGAAACTCCGCGTGCAAACATCTCAAAAAGATTAGATAGAAGAAAAGTAAATGAATGATTTTATCACAAATTTTAATTAGACATTTTTAAATCTTTTTTGTCAAATATTTTTAAGTTTTACTTTTCAATAAATAACGAACAGTTGGTGTTACAGCTTTTGAAATAAATATTTTGATAATAAAAATGGATAAAAAATAGTCATGAAATGTCAACTTTAATTTTTAATTTTTTTAATACAATGAAAAATAAGACTAAAAAATTCAAAAAAAATGTTGTCAGCAAAAGTAACGAAAAAAGAATCAAAAGTGAAAAAATAGTCTTTTTCTTTCCATCGAAAGACAAATTTAGCAGAACATCTGTTCGATTGAGACAACACATCATGTTAAAAAACCACATTCTTTTCTTTTTTTGAGAGCACATTAAATTTTTGTGTTAAAAAAAATCTGGGCACAAATGGATATTTTCTGAAAGTGCGTCTTTTTTCGAATGAAGAATAAAGGGAAAGAGATTTTTTTCTTCTTTCGGACGGAGCTGTAAATAAAACGGAAATTTCTTTTTTAAAAGCAAAATTTTCAGGAATTGAATAATGAAAGAAACTTTTTTGTTTTTGTGTGATTTTAAAAAGATTTAAGTAAACAATAAAACTTATGGTATAAGCGAATAAATTTGAATGGAATTTCTGTAAGTTCGTTGTTGAAAGAGCACAATTTACAATTTTTTACATTTGTGAAAATTGAAGAAAATATTGTCATTTCAAAATTAATACTGTTCCATTAACAGTTCCAACGATGATCCAATAATCGATCAAAACAAAAGTCTTCCGATTTTCAGTTAATTAAAAAATTTTTGAACATGAAAAAACTAAAATATATGCAAAAACGTTTAATCTATTAAATCATAAAAAATAAAAACATCAAAAAAGTGCATTTTAGCAAAAACCAATTCAAAAAGTGTCGATCGATAAAATCGAGCAAAAAGGTCGGACTTTTTTATAATGTTGGAAAAAACTCCATCTGCTTTTTTGATGCAAAAAAATGAAGAAAAATTGCTCGTTTTGAATTATTTATTATTTCTTAGGATTTGTATATTTAATTGTAGCAAGACTTTGATTTAACGAAAATTCCGATAT
>CABFKP010006251.1:0-10401 GCA_901779475.1 Panagrolaimus davidi
TTTTTTTGGCACACATGATTTAACAAATGCAAAGTTTCTCACACGATTGCAAAATTTGGCCAAAGATTATTGACTTTAAAGTTCACACAAAATAGAAACATTTAAAAAACTTTTTAGCGATTATTTACCAAAATGTTATATGATATTAATGGAAAAACAGAAAACAAGGATCGCGTTAGCTGTAAAAATTTTTTGGACACTATAAGATATTTCATATATCGGGCAAAACCATTTTCCCTAATTTCTTACTGGTATACATAGAAAAAAAAATTTAGAAATAAAAACAGTGAACATTTATTTTACTTCAAAATTTCAAAAAAAGTTTAAAGAAATTATTTTTGATTCCATGTCAAAGTAAATTTATAAAAAAAACAGGTGTTTGAAAAACATTTTCTCTAAAAAGTTTTTATTTTTTACATATTAACTTTTATGAAACGCGGACACCGCTTTCAAATTGGTATTATTTGAAGAAATTTCTCTTTTAAATTAAAAAAAACCATCAGAAGCAGTATTTGACGTATGAATTTTTAAGAAATGTTATTCAAGAAATGTCGATAGACTTCCTTTTTCCAACAGCTGTTTTGACTTCTTTCATTTTTGAACATTAATAATGCAAAACAGAAAAATATAGCTCTAAGATAGTAAATATTTTAAATAAGTTTAAAATAAAATATGCATTACAAAAGGTTTTATTAAACATGAAATTAACAACACAACCCTGATTTAGATTGAGCAAAACGTGAAAAACATTTTTTCAATTTTTTTTACCAGACGATAAACTTTGGAGCATTATACCTTGTAGATTCAATTCAAAAATATTCATGTGGTAAAAATATAACATGCAATAACTTTTATTAACTATAAAATATTAAAACCATGTTTATAGCTTATTATTTATTTATCTAAATCATTTGAATAAAACTAATTTTTTGAAACTCTTAGATTCATCTTACAATTTGTTTTACAAAACTGTACGTGTTTCTCAACTGTTTTTTCAATGCTTTCTTAGCCATTATTATGATCCTTCATTATGTAATAATTTCGGTAACATTGAATGCATTTTTTTTGCTTAACATTTTAATTTCAATATTTTGCCTTTTAAAAAACATATATATTTTTTTATCTAAAAAAATAGTAATAAATTGTTTAATTTATACCCGTAATTGCTTAAACAAGGCGGGAACATGTTTAGTATGTTAATTTAACAAAAAAAATATAAGTGCTTTTAACCACGTATTTTTTGTTAATACGCCATTAGCTTCATAGTCTTGTGATAATATTAATTTTGTGAAGAACTTTTATACTATTTACAACTTTCCCTGGAAGTTTTAATAAAAAGAAAATTTATAATTGCATTCCAAGAAATGAAATGAAATTTATTATTATTTTCCCAAACTGGAGGAGTTTTAAAAAATTTTAAATTTTCTTAAATTCTCACAATTTTTTTATTTTTTTCACAGCTTATATCTATAATAGATTTTAATTATGGATCCAAATTTTACTTGTACAGTAGAAAATGATGCAATTTCAGAAGATCTTGAAGACTTCAGATGTGCTTTGGCAACGCTGTCATTAATATTATATAATATAAATTTTGGATATATTTGTATTGGTTTATTAATTCTAATTGGATTCATTTCAATTTTTGGTGGAATTGAAAAAGATTATCGTTGGTTTATTTTAAATCAAGTAATATGGGATTTTTTGTTGTGCTATGATTTTATATGTAATAATATTATTGGAGAATTTTTTTATGATCTTAAGATTTGTTATCGAAATGAAATTCTTGATGTTCTAGAAGAGCAAATTCAAGTTGCCGCGTATTCATCACTATTTTTGCTTTCATTTACTCGATTTTTATGTTTATATTTTAAAAATTTTTATGAAAAATTAACAAAAAATTTTCGAATTTTTTTAACAATTTTTATTTTCAATTTTTTTATTGTTTTTATAAATCTTAGTGGATTAATTCATTATTTTGCATTAAAAAGACTAAAGGATATTTATTGTAATAAATATATAAGAGATGAACAGATTTTGTTATGTTATTTCAAACATACTTCTGATTCAATTTTTCAAAAATTAGTTACTGCTGCAAATATTTTACAGTATATTGGATATACAATTCCTTCGATGTGTTTATTCTTTTCAATAATTTCAACAATAATGATAATTATAAAAATTTCAAAACAATTTAAATTTCAATTAAAAAATAATGAAAAAGCTTTTTATATTTCTCTTCGATTTTCTATTGTAATTGCATTTCAAACAATTTTATATTTTTTTATATTTTGTTTTGAATTTATTCGCGATATTTTTTTATTACTTTTTGGTGGATATGATATCCTTCCAATTTGGATTTCTGGTGGCTATGGATTATCTTGGCCTTCAAATATCCAATCCTTTATTCAAATTCGAATTTTTCTTGATTCATTAATTATTTTATTTATTATGAGTGGATATAGAGAAGCTATAATTAAATTTGCCAAAGTTATAATTGCAAACCCAATTAAAAAATTTGCAAGAAAACGTAATACAACTTTATTCAATACTCGAATAACCCCGATATTAGCAACAGCCAATTCAGAAATTTCAACTTTTAATTTAACAGAAAAATAGATTTTATCAACAGTCGTAAAATGACTCTTTCTTCTTCCTGGTAAAAAAAGCAAAGCATTGCCATAAGAAAGCAGAAAAATACTGTTTTTTTTTTAATAAACATTTATGGATTTAAATAAACAAGCAAATATTTAAAAACAAACAAACAAAACTGTTTAAAAAATTCCCAATAATCGCTTTAATTCCACAACAAGCTGCCAATCGGCCTTTGAAAGATCGTCACGAAAATGTGCTTTGCAAACATCAATTGATTCACGAGTAATTCGGCTGACTAATATATCTTCTGAAGTAAAATGTCGACCATATAATTTTGGCGCTTCACCAGTTGTATTATCAATCTTTACACATACTTCTTCACCAGTTTTAGCAACATCAACATTGTCATGATTTCTTTCAATGGATGATACAGTACCCAATACAATACTCTAAAAATTAATACAAATTAACAGCAAAAAAAAGGTAAAAAACATACATCTTTTGAAGGAACACAAATTTGAGTGCCTTTCTTAAGTTGGCCTGCAACAACTACAACACCACAAACAATTGGATTTCTTGCATTGAAAATATTTTGTGGCATAATTTGAAGTTTACCTAGAATGTAGTATTGTTAAACTTTTGTTGTTAAATAAAATAATTATTCATAAAAAAATTTTGATAAACCTACAGGGAAAAACTGCAAGATGTTCATTCTCGCGGCGACGTTTTAAACGTAATTCTTCACGATATTTCAAAAAGCTGTCTTCAAGATGATAAATAATATTTGCTTGGAAAATTCGAACACCTTCACGATCAGCAAATTGTTGGACTTCTCTGTCAACTGGAACATCAAAGGCAAGAATACATGCAAATTCAGAATTATGTTCTAACATTGTTGCTGCTTTCTGTACATCTTTTTTGTGAACTGGACCAATATTAACATTTGAATACTAAAATACGCATAACTGTAAGAAACGTTAAAAAAAGAAAAAACTTACAGGAATTTTTTGTGTTTTCAAGAATTCTAGCAATGCTTCAAGTGATCCAAGAGTGCTTGCTTGCACATAAACTCCTTCAGCTTTCTTCTTTATGGATGTTAAAGCTTTTTGAAGTTGATCATGAGCATCCTTCTTCAAAATTTCCAATTCATCAGTTCTGTTGCAGACGAACAATGGAAGACCAGCAACACATTTGTCAAGATTTTTTGCCAAAATTTTGACACTTTGTGATCCTTTGATTTCTTTGTAATGTTCATAATCAGCCTAAAACAATTAAAGTTTGAAACTATAAAATGTTAGTAAGCAAAAACATACTTTAACACGAATTTCACGAAGAGGCGCTGGCATAAGAATATCACGAATTTGGGTAACAATAGGGCCGTCAGTCCCAGTTAAGACAATAATATCCGAAGTTTTAAGTGTACCATTAACCAAAATGACATCAATAGTTGTACCCAAACCAGGTAAAGACCGAACTTCCATTACAGTACAATCGACATCTTCAATATATCCAAGTCGATCAGAAAGATATTTTTGAGAATGTTCAACAATATAAGCCATAATATTTCCAACACCATCTCCAAGTTGCGCAGAAGTTGGAACCATAGAAATATATTCATTAACATCTTTATTATCAGGTGCCAAAATAACATTAATACCTTGTTCAGCAAATTCAACAACAATCTTTTCATAGCGTTCTTTAAATTCAAGTTGAGTATTCATGTTTTGAGATTTTAAATGTTGATAAATATCTTTTTGGGGATTTGATTCATAACCATATAAGCGATCAACTTTATTCAAAGCAACAACAAATGGAGTTTTTCTTTTAATAAGAAGTTTAATAGATTCAAGTGTTTGAGGTTCAATACCATGCATAATATCAACAACCAAAATTGCAAAATCACATAATGATGACCCCCGTGAACGAAGATTACTGTAAAAGACAGATTAGTTTACTGTAACAACATTAAAAAACATACGCAAAAGATTCGTGACCAGGTGTGTCGATAATAAGGAATCCAGGAATTTTAACCTTTTCAGGAGTAAAACCTTTAACACGTCCACATCGTTGAATAATAGCTTCTGCAGGAACTCGAGTAGCACCCCTAAAAATATATTTTATAGTTAATCCAAATATAAAAAGAATTTCTTACAATTGTTGTGTAATTCCACCAGCTTCTCCAAGTTGAACATTTGTACGACGAATTGTATCTAACATTTTTGTTTTACCAGTATCAACATGACCAAGTACACAAAGAACAGGTGAACGAAGAACATCATCAGATTTCGCAGCTAATGCATCAGCACGACGTTTAGCAATTCGAGAACGTACACGTTCTTCGACATTTTCATCTTCATCAGATGATTCTTCTTCTGTTGATGTTTCTTCTTCTGAACTTTCTTCTTCCTCTTCATCTTCCTCGTCGTCATCCGATTGATCTGCAGTTGCTGATGATTTTGGCTTTTCAACTTTTGGTTTTTGCTCAAGAACTTCTGCCATTTCCCAATCATCTAGGATTTCAGGTTCAGGTGATGGCTCTGGTGCAGGTGCTTTTTCTTCAACAACTGGTGGAGGTGAAACTGGTTCAGGAATATGAGATTCAGATTTTTCTTCCACTTTCTTTTGCCGTGGCTTCGGCTTCTTACCATAAATAGGTTTCTTTGCTGGACCTGTTGTTTCACGATTAGGAAGAATAAAATCTAAAAAAGTTCTGTATGGTACAGTATGCAAAAACTGTTATAAACTTACGTCCACTACTTTTTAATTTGGCTAAATCTTGTTGTGCTCGTTTCAATTGTGCAGGAGTACGATAAGTACCAGCAGCTTTTTGTTTTGCAATTTCTTCTTCTTTTCGACGTTTATCTTCTTCTTTTCGTTTCTTTTGTTCTGCTTCTCTTTGAGCTTGTAGCTTTTCTTCTTCTTCAAAACGGCGCTCTTCTTCTTCGATTCGACGCTTTTCTGCAGCTTCTTGTTCTTCTCTTAAACGTTGAGCTTCTTGTAATGCAGCAATTAATCGATTAGGCTTTTTTTTGTCTTTTGCTTCTTCAGCAGGCTTTGATGGTTCTTTATCTTCTGCAACATCCTCTTCACCGGCTTTCTTCTTCTTTTTGTTTTTCTTCTTTTTTGCTTTGGTTTCTTCTCCTTCTTCAGCAGGCTTTTCAACAGATGGTTCTTTATCTTGAACAGCTTCCTCTTCATCTTCTACAACCTCTTCTTCAGCAGCTTTCTTCTTCTTTTTGTCTTTCTTCTTTTTAGCTTTAGTTTCTTCAACTTCTGGAGATGGTTCAACATCAGCACCTTTGACTGGTGCTTCAGTTTCACCATTTTCTTTTGATGCTTCTTCAGGAGCAGCTGGTAGAACAGCTTCTTCATTTTCATCTTCAGCTTTAGCAGCACCTTTGCCCTTAAATTAATAGTCAGTTACAACTTTAACAATCCTTTTTAGATTTCTTTTACCTTCTTCTTTTTTTTCTTTTTACCACCTTCTCCAGCTTCAGCATCTTTACTTTCTAAAGCAGCAAGAATAGCATCAATATCTTCATCTTCTTCAGCCTTCTTTTTCTTTTCTTTCTTTTTAGTTTCCTTCTTTGGAGCAGGTTTTGGCTTTACTTTTTCTGGCTCGGGTGATGGTTCCCGTTCTGGTTCATCATCTGATGGTGGAGCTTTGGCAGATGGTTCATCATCACTATCACCAGCCTAAATAAGGTTAACATGTTAAATTTGTAAAATAATAATGTTGTGTTGGCAAATTTTTTAAAGCATAAAAGTTTTTATTTACCAAAAGTTGAAAAGCACTTTTTGCAGGCTTTTTACTTTTTACTGGTGCTTCATCTTCAGAAAATCCATCTTCTTCTTCTTCATCTTCAGATTTGACATTCAAATTCTTCAATTTCTTTTCGAACTTGTCGTCATCATCATCCCTAACAAAAAATTGTTTATTAAATTAAGGTTTATTTTTATAAAATAACTTACCAATTATCCTGCTTTTTAACGTTTTTTTTCTTTTTACTAGCCATTGATAATCTGTAACATAAATGTTTTTAAAATAAACAGCATACGCAATTATTCGATAAAATTGTGCAATTTTAATTTCTTCCCAAACAAAATTTTTTGTGTTGAACTTTAATATTTTTTCGTGGTAGGAATTTTTGTTCGTGGAAAACAACTGGCTTTTACTTTTTCTAACGCATCAAGTTCCATTTATTATAAATGGATAAATTAAATTAATATGAATAGCTTTAAATTGATTTTTTGGTCAGTCAATAAATGATGGAGAATAAATGTTCCTTTTTTTTGTCATTCATTCACACCAGTGAATTGACTCCCCCGCCCCTTGGGTCCCCGCCCTCCCCTTTAGAGGGGGAAAGGGGAGGGGAAAGGGGAAGATTTTAAAAATGGAGGGGAAAGGGCGGGGGAAAGGGGGAGATTTTGAAACATCAAAGGCGCCGACGTCCCCTTTTGTCCCCCGGGGGTCCCCTTTTTCCCCTCCCCCGGGGTTCCGGGGAGGGGAAGGGGGAAACTTCAAAACATGAGGGGGAAAGGGGAAGGGGATGAAAAAGGCCGAGTCATTTCACTGATTCACACACGTGGGCAAAGATGTGCGCAGACTTTTGAAATTTTGCACGCTCCTTTTCAGTGTTTTCCCGATGCTGGCGCATTTGTTCCACTGTTCTTGGGACACAACGCCCAGCATCGCAAAAACACTGCTCCTTTTTTAGCATAAGGGGACCCGTTGAAATTCCCCTTTTTTCGCTACACGCTCCAGGGTGCGATTTGCGCACCCAGTCGCACCCCTTGCCCACGTGTGTTCATTCACAGCAGTTTTGCAGATGAATTTTTGCGCACTTTTTATTCTCCATAATGACTGACCGTTATGTCGTAATGTATTTTTTTTAGAAACTTTGATACTCTCTTTTACGTATTTTTTCGAGTTTTTTTATTAAAAAAACTTTTTAAAAATTCTCTCTTTGAGAATTTTTAAAAAGTTATGGACAACTCTCAACAGGAAAAAATTTTTAAGCGGCTAGGTAAAGGTAACGGCGTACAAACTAAAGCAAAAACAAAATTTTTAACCATACTTTGATGCTTTATTTGGATTGAGTAATCGTTGGGATGCTTTAAAGTTTGATACTTCCGGTACTTTAGCTCCTTCATTTTCTTGCCTTGGAAATTCAAATGAATTCTATAAAAATTAAATGAATAATTCATCTTTACGAACATTATGATATTACTTGAATAATGAATGTTTCAGCAGTAAAAAGTTGCTTTTCATTTTTGATTGAATCAGATTTTCCTTTTTGTAAATCTTCATTCTTGCTACCATTAAATGAATCTGTTTTAGATGAATTTTCATAAGCGGCAATATGAAGAGAAATGGTGCTATCATTGATTTTATTTGAATAACTATTTGTTTTCCATAGTTTTTTAGATTCTTCATTTTCAGTTTTATCATTAATATGATTTGAAAAATTAGAGATTTTTGAAGGTTTATTTAAATGTAATGGATTTTCACTTCCTTCAATATTATGAGATACTGAAGATCCTGGTAGTATTAAGGTTGCTACAATCCCTAATATTTATTTTAGTTTTTAAAGTTGTAACTAATTTACAAAAAAAAGAATTCACTTTTTTATAAACACAGAAAACTACATTTATTGCCATAACCCTTTTTACATTTTGTCAGAAAATTTAGCAAAATAAAATTTTTTGGGACTGCATCAATATGGTTTACCATAATTTTTATTGTAATATGATTTGCTATTCGATTGAATTGGAGATACATCCAAACATTTTAAGTTTTGATTCAAATTTAAATTTGAATATTGATTGTCAGTTTGAGAGTTATGAACAGTAACCGATTCTGGATTATCATTTAAGAAAAAGCAATCACTCTTTGTTGCCATCTGAAACAAATTTTTATAATAAACTTGACAAAAAAATAAATGTGTTAATAAATAATTAACCGCAAAATTAATAACGCAATTTTTACGCGCCGTTGAAAATTTACAAAAGAAGCTAAAAAAACAATAGAATCCACAAAAATATTCTCTCGCAAAAACAAATGATATAAAAGATATTTCGTTGATTTTTTGGTTAATTTTTCCCTAATTTTTGTTGACTTTTCAGTTAATTAAATGGTCATAAAATCCCTCAATTTTGAATATCATAACTTTTTTGTTAATAATATGTGTAAAAAGGATTTTCAAATTTTTCGTGTTTGTTGATATGATAAGTTTTGTTGATTATTTTTGTTGACGGTTAAATGTTATTCAGTGACATACTTATTTTATAAACCTCTCCCTTTGTTAATAGTCTAGTTAGCAAGAAAGAAAAGTTATGGTGCAAAAAATTTTAAAGATAATAAACTATCCGATTATTCTTTAATTTCTAGCACAACGAAAAGTTTTACAAAAGGGCTTTATAAAAAAGCCTTTATTATTTAAAAGGAAAATGTTTATTTTTCATAAGCTGCTTTCATAAAGGAAAGGGTGCTGCCGGTGATGGTGGTATTTTCATTCTTTCTACATCTTCATAAAAGAGATTTGTAGCGGCGCTCCATAAATAAAAATGTTTGCTCATGTTTTGTACATCCCTTTTTCCGAGATATACCATGATTGTCGGGAGAAACCGGTTTCCCTGTTATAAAAGCGTGACAAATATTCCCTCACCTCTACTCCCCTCTTTTTTAAAATTTCAGTGCCGCAACTTCAAAAAAAATTTAAGGGGGTGTCCTTCCTTATAAATCTTGGAAAAAAATTCATTGTACCTAGTATAAATTTAAATTTAATGTGAAAATTTGAACTTTAATGGCGGTGTCCGGACACCCTGGACACCCCCCCCCCAAGTTGCAGGCCTGTTTTGAAAATTAAAAAAAACTTGTTTTTCTGTTATATAAAAGTTTCTAACTATTTTTTAATATGTAGAACCGCATAATTTAAACAGAACTCAAAAAATCACATAGTGAAATATCAACAAAATTATCCTTTCAACAATAACAACTTTTCAATCATCTTGCAATAAAATTAAGGTTAACAGAATTAAAATAAAAATGTTGCCCTTAACATGTTACCCACAATTTAATAATCCCAAAAATAAGAAAAAGAAAAAATGGCAAAGGCAAAACCAATGGAGAGCTAACAAGGGATTAACATGTGAATTCGCTTTTGAAACGGGCCTATTTTAGAATACTCCCCTGGTATTCAAACGTATTTCCCCAAATTATGAGCCGTTTCAAAAGCGAATTCACATGTTAATCGGTTCCCTTGTAAATTTCCACCTTTTCCCCGCTAGTATGAAATGGGGGAGCTAAAACGTTTTTAAAAAAGTAAAACTGATTTTTAGAGCTGAAACTGAAATCCTTTTAAATGGTCTGCTGCTCCAAAAATGAAGCACCACCTTCATTTTAGCCTTTAGGAATAAAGTGTGTTGCATCATTCTTATTTTGATAAAATAATAAGAGTGATGAAAGATTTCATAGTTTTTCTTTTCTTTATGTGAAAAAAGAATAAAGTTTGTAGCGTACAGAAATACAGCGAAAAAAATATGGAGACGAAATCCTTTTATAATTTTAATTAATTCCATCACGAAAAAACTTGAGAAAAATTAATAATCCAAAAAAATAAGGAGTGTAATAAATGCGTGGAAAAATAACAAAGTAAAAAACGTAAAATATTTTACAAACAAAAAACACAAAAAACAAAATTTTAAAAAGTCTAAATATTATTTATCATTTATTTTGAAAATAAATCATATTTAATCTTCAAAGAATTTTTAAATTATGACCTCTCAAAAGATGTCACAACTGCG
>CABFKP010006266.1:0-10398 GCA_901779475.1 Panagrolaimus davidi
GCGGTACAAACGAGACCGACTAAAACTGGAGCAACAAAAAGAAATACAACAATATTATTTGAGGCTCAAAAAAAGCTTTGGTTAAAACACGTTTTTTTCCTTGTTGGATTGAGTCAGTCAATTGTCGAAAGTGAGGGATCAATTTTATTGTTTTTTTAAATAGCGTAAAAATGATGTACAATGATTCAATAATCATATGGGAAGTGTTGTGTCATTGGAATTAAATGAATTCGTACTGTTTTTAAAAAAATGCTTTAAATTATGGACTGTTATCCAACAGTAAAGATGTAAAGATTGAGTTACATATTGCATCATGTTCATTATTTTATATGGCAGAAAATAAAATAATTATAATTAGATTTTATTTCTTAATTTTTGGACTTTTTAGTCATAAATTTTGCCTCAAAAAACATGAGTAAAATGTAAATGCTTCTATGTTTCTAACTTTTTTAATTTCTTTATATAACTTTTTCAACAACAGTTTATCCTAAATTTAGCTTCGTGCAGAGACAATTTGCGACTTTCTGTTTTTCTATAATATTGTACTGACCGCCCACTTTCGCGCATTTATTTTTTATTTTATCTGATTCAGAAATAAATTCTGCATCTGATAAGCACAATTTCAAATTGGGGAATGGAGGGGCAAAAAATTCGAATAAAAAAAATTATGGTATTTTCATTTTTTCTTTATCAATTATCATTTTTATCAGCATTTAACCTAATAATTTTTTTTATCATTTCGTTTTAATATTAAGATTCTGCATTTTTGGTACCAAAATTAAGTTTATTGCACAGCTTTGAAAAAACCGTGCACATCCTACCTAAATTGAACCGAAAAACGCTAAAAAATGAAAAACATTTTAATCCCCGTTTTCCTTCATTTTTGACTAAAAAAATTTAAAAAAAAGCGATGGAACACTAAAACTAATTTAAACAATAATAACTGAATCATAATTGTGGAATGCATGATTGTTTTATGTACGTGAATAGCAAATTCCTATCATTGTTTATTTTTCCATAAAATGCTTTAATTAGTTTTTTTACGTTTTTATTGTATTCTATTGCAATATAAAAGCAACACTGAAATGTGGATTTTCGAACACCTTATATTCGTTGGAGTTCAAGTGTTTACTTCAAAAAAATGGTTTCAACAAAACATTGCATTTGCTTTTTTGTGCTTTTATCATGTAAGTTGTTGGATTCTGGACCGGGAAAAATTTTTAATGAAAATTTTTAAATTATCTATGGTGTAAATAATTTCTTACTTTGTATATTTTAGCAACATTTGGAGGTGTAATTTTTTCCGGTACCCAAGGACCAGAAGATGTTGCATCAAAGAGATTTATGAAAACTACCATAAATCTCTATGAAAATGGACTCCTTCATGCAACAACAGAATTAAAATCCAAACATTGGATTAAAGGATTTACGGGTGGAGCTGCCGTTGTACTCTTTGATGAAAATGATAATGAAATATGGAGTTGTGATTGGCATAAATTTGGTGTAAATATGCATTCATCTCGAACCGAAGATTGGACTGAACAAGTTTGTTGCCGTTGTTGGGGGATTTTCATTATACAGTTTTATTCCTTTAGATACCTGTAGAACTTGTTCCAAAAATTAAAAAATTCTCGATTATTCAAAAACATACACCAAAAAATCGTTTTGGAGATTTCCTTAAAGAAAATTGGTCGAAAATTCTTGGAGCTGCACAAATGCTTGCTGGAGCTGGAAAATAAACTGTTAAAAATGATAATTTAATATAACTTTTAATGAGCAACAATAAACTAAAGCTTTAAAATTAAAAAAAGCCAACATTTGATTCTTTTTATGACAATCAAGATACCGAAAAGTTATCAAAATTAGGCATGGCACCGGGTCGGGTAAACCAGGAAATTCCCAGCTCCAACCCGCCCCGGTACCGGGTCGGGGCGGGGTTTCTTTTCATCGGGACGGATCAAGTCGGGGATGAAAAATTGTGCCCGCGGGTTTGTTATCTAATTAAAATCATACTGTTTTTTTATGATTTTTTGGGTTTTTTATAATGGAAAATGTAAAATTTTCACAAAATATAATATAAATTGAACAAATTTATCAAACTGAGTACATTTTCTAAGCTAATTTTTTTCTTTCATGAATTGTTTTACTCTTTTTAAGCAGGTCAACGTTGATGTAAAAAAAGCAAAAAAAAAATCCAGGTTTACCCAGATCCGATTCGGCTAGACATGGCAGCTAACAGCCCGTCACAGAACGCTAGAACTTTATATCTTTTTTTATCACTAAAAATGTTTTTTGACAATTACAACCCCACCGGCCTTTGGGATAAGCTATCTGATTCTGCAAACTACATAAAAAAATGTTCAGTAGGTGCCGAGATATGACCCAATGCCCGTTTTGGGCCCGTTTCCGGCACGACCCGGCACTGGGGCGGGCCGAGGCGGATTTCTGCAGTACGATTGTGAACTTGATTTTTTAAAGTCCAAAATAATTATAATTTTTAAATATGTAGCAAAATTTAAAGAAAAAACGAAAAGATGGTTTTAAAATGAAAAATCAGTAAACCTCAGAATAAATATTTTATATAAAAATAAGAACAATATATAGGCATTAAAATGCAACAGTAACAAAAGAGATAAAACATATTAGTATGAATCTGGATCAATTGCATCAGCACTTCCATCTTCTGAATCATTTTTTTCACAAAATTGCAAAACAAATTCAAAATAAAGTCCATCATGGATATCAAACTTTTTAAGAAGTTTTCTTTCAACAAGATCAACATCAATTCCGAGGTCAGTTTTTGGGATACTTTTAACAGCCTGAAAAACTTTCATTTAAGATAACATGATATTTAAGCAGCAGTATACCATTTTGAAAGATTGCGGAAAATCATTGACAAAAAATCTCATTGCACCTTTAACTTGAATTGGAATATGCTGAAACATTTCAGAATTTAATTTCTTCATTTGTTTATAAACTTTTTTCCATGTGAACATTGGACGTTTAGGACAAGCAGAAAAATCAGTATCTAATTTTTTAAGATTGGGCATGCTTTCAACAATCAACTTTGTAAAATCGTGAATTGCTTTAGTTTTAAAAAAGTTAATATTAACAAAATATTGTTGACAAAAACATGGATCAATGCTGAGACTTTCAATTGCAGGAAATGTTTGTCTGCAAAAAATGACATATTTACATACATGTAAAATTGAAAAAAGACAATATACCCTTTAAATGACATCTCTTGCATAAACATTTCAAAATGAGTTGTTAGACTTCGATGCTTTGATGTGAGTTTAAAGAAATTCTAAACCATGTTTTTTAGATAAAGCAGGAAAAAGAAAAAATGTTTACTGTAATACATAGATATCTAACACAACATAGGCGCAAATCATCAAAGTTGCATTCGTTCTTGAAAAAACAATAATAATCATATGGAAGATCATCTCCATCATCAAAGCCAACAAATTTGAGATCTAAAATTTATTTATTTAAGAAATGTTTATTCTTTTTACTGGTATGTTGAAACAACAATTTGAATAAACTTACGTTTTTGAGTTAATCGAGCTAGTGCCTTTCTTCCGGCAGAGCTTTCAGGATAAGCTTCAATTTCAAGGTTTTTGTTTGTATCTTCAAGAACTCCCAAAATATCATTCAATAAATCAAAATCATATGGAAATTTGTAAAGATTGTATTCATCAGGTTCACTGACAACATGTCTTTTAACAAACTTAAAATTTAAAAGATTTAAAATTTTTCAAACAACAGAAACTTACAATTTCAATTTGTTTATCTCCAATAACAACAGTATCAACATGTGAAAAATACCGTAATGCAGCTTCATATGATTCTTTTCCAGAACGCATAAATGTTTGTAAAGCTTTAACTGCTTCTTCTTCATTTGGAATTGTCTCAATATTAAATTGTGAAACGATTTCTTCCAAGATATCACGATTAAGGGTAACCATTTTAATTGATCTATAAAAACAAAACTTTTTTAGTAAGGAAGTTTTAAATGAATTAATAATGTGAAGAATAAAAAGCTATGAAATCGGTAAAAATTTATAAAAGCCACTTTTTTTAATTTTCGACTTATTTTCAAAAATTTACGGATTTTAAAGAATGAAAATCCTCAGATGAGGCTAAAAATTGGTAGATAGACTAATTTGAGGTCAGGAATCTCAAATTTAAATTACATATGTCTCATTTTTATGTAAATTTTTCATCACGTGGTACCCTTAAAATCATCAAAAATCGAAAAAAATTATTTTGATACAAATGATATATCATTCGACGCGCCTTGACGAGGTACGACTTTCTTATAAGGGGTTCATATGTCTAGGGCAAAATTTTACATGTCAAAAATATATTTGAAGTTGGAGCATTTCAGTTAACCCTATTATAACTTTTTTCTTCTATAATTCGAGATCTTTGACCTCAAATTTGTCTATCTACTAATTTATGGCCTCATCTGAGGATTTTCATTTTTTTGAAATCCGATGGGAAAGTTGAAAATTACAAAAAATGGCTTTTAAACTGTTTAAAAGCGGATGAATTACTAAAACAACGATAAAAAAGAGCAGAACGATGGTCAAATGGAAACATTTTTTTCGGCATTAGTCACCAACGATCAATCAATAGCAAAAAAGAGCAGCATTCGCTTTCACAACACTGTTGCTCAAAAACAGACTAAAAGCGTTGCATTGGGGTTGTCTTCGATTCCATCTTTTCCACTTTTTTTAATGCAAAAAAATATTCTTTTTTGACGGCGTTAATACAACCACATTAACACTTTTCAAAAAGGCGGCAATTTTACAACCAAAGATGTTTATTAAAAGGTCAAAAACATTTTTTGTTCTTTTTCCGGCGTCATTTTCTTTCTTTTTTTGCTTAAAACATTTTTTTAACAAAGACTTCAAGCGGGCTTTTTCTTTTTAAATATTTTATCAAAATACTTCAAATTAAAATACAAGCCTTTGCAAAAAATACAACTAAAGCCAAGACTTTCAAAAGTGGTCAAACATTTACATTTAAGCCTTTGATTCATTATTAAAAATTAAAAACGCATTATATTTTTTTGAAACGAAAAGTTTTTTAAAATGTCTGAATTTCTTTTTTCATGTTTCAACAGTTTTCAATGATAAAAAACATTTAATCAACGCAAAATGAGCAATAACGAGTTTTTTTTGTCACACATAGGAGAAAAAAATGGCAAGATAAAAAGCGCAAAAAAACCCAAGCACGTGAGTGCTTGGGTTTTTTTGTGAGTGCAAAATTTGGTGTGTCTGTGATTAGCATTTCAGCCTTTGATGCATGGTCGCACGCATGGCCAAAATCAAATCCAGGTATAATTGCCGAATAGTGGATGGATTTTTTTTCAAAGTATTTTTTCCTGTATTTTATGCAAATTTTACTATTGAAAAAAAATCCATCCACTATTCGGCAATTGTTCCCAAATCCCAGCCGTTGCAAAAAAATTATTTCACAAAAAAATAGTGTCTGAGAAGTTTTCATATTGTAAATTACTATTTGTTGTTTATTAAAAAGTTAAATAAATGTTATTTAATTTAATTTTTTTTGTGAAGTTTTTTTTTCGCACCGACTGCGATTCGATCCCGGCCATACGTGCGTCCATGCATGAAAGGCTCAAGTGTTAACCACAGACACACCAAATTTTGTACTCATCGCCTTGGTGAAGCGCAAAAAAATGCAAAAAACGCAAGCAGGCGCTTTTTTTCTTGCCATTTTTTCCTCTCTTTTTTGAGACAGTGACGGTTCCTAGTCACACAGACACGAAAGACTGCATGAAGCGGAAAAAAAAGTCTTTTCGATTTTGCTTTTTTTTCTATTTCCCGTAATGAATGAAGTGGATTTCAAACGTATAGCTGTTTTAAAAACATGTTTTTTGGTGTTTTAGAAAATTTTCCATTTAATAGTTTTCGAAAATGTTAAATTTTAATATTGGATAAAAAAAACAAATTTTTGCAATTGTTTTTATTATGGATAATAATCTATTTCAGAAAATGATAATTTGATAATTTTATTATAAATTTTTAAACATTTTACATGAAAAGGGACAATTAATTTTGTATAAAATTTAACTTACACCATATTTTTTGTAAAAATGCTAATTAGATATACAATTAGGAGAAAATGATTTAAATTGCTAATATAATTTTCTTTGTTTCTTGGGTTAAATTATTTTAAATTCATAATTTTTGTAGGTTAATGTTAAAAATAAAAACTTTGTTTTTATTTAGTTGTTGTTAATGTTGTTTGCAGCATAATTTTTGTAAAAATGCTAATTAAATATACAATCAAGAGAAAATCATTTAAATTAATATTTCTTTGTTTTTTGGGTTAAATAATTTTAAATTCATAATTTTTTAGTAGCTTAAAAACTTTCTTTTGATTTAATAATGTCCTAAGGACTCCAACTGGCAATTTACAGAAGATAAATCTAACAATATTAGTTTTAAATCCTTTGTTCCTTTTTTGTTTATAATTAATAAATACAAAATAAAATCTTCAAAAAAAAAGCATAAAAAACATAAAAAAGCGATTTTATTTATAAAAAATGACACATCTGTCATTTCTCAAACAGCCAACCTTTTTTTCTTTTAGAAAAAGAACGACCGACAAAAGCTAAAGCAATAAAGGATATTTCTGCGGCAATGATTGCGATTTCAATGAGAAAGGTTTTCATTTTTCTGAATTTTTAATTTTTTCTTTGAAAAATGTATGATAAAAATTTTCGGCAGAAAAATGCTGCATCATTTATTAGTTTGCTAAAGCTTAATTTTTTCATGAATTAGCAGTAACTATTGAATCAGTAATTATTTACGATAGTTTTATACAATTGGATCTTATCTTCAAAAAAATTATATGTGAAATTATACATTGAAATGTTACTTATGAATTCCTCACCCTCCACCATGCAATTTGCGGCCCCGGACCCCTGTTATAGCAAAGTCTCCAGGTTTACGTCTGCATTTATGTTCGTAACAAATATTAGAAAAAAAAATTTGTCATTGACTTATTCATATTAATTATTTAATGATCCACATTATCGATTAAAAAACCTTCACAAAAATTTAACAGCAGTTAATTGACCTATAAAAGACGAAAAAAATAAACCAAGCAATAATTGCAAAAATATCCATATTCTCAATTATTTCAGTTTATTTTGCAGTGCCTATTTATCACAATTTTTTTTAAGAAAATGCCTAATATAAATAATTATATTCCAAAAGAAGCAACAGAACAAGTATATTTTAAAAAAATTTTTACCAAAATTTTAATACGTCATTTTTAGAGCAAATTCCTTAAACAATATCCACAATATGATGGACGAGGAATTAAAATTGCCATTATTGATACAGATATTGTTGATACAAATTTTCCAGGAATGCAAAAAACCAGTACTGGTCTTCCAAAAATAATAAATTGTATAGGTTTTAAATCTGGTATTACTGTAAACACTTCAAAAATTGTTAAATCAGATGGAAAAAATGTTATAATTGTTTCAAGTGGTCGGGAGATAATAGTATGTAAAAAATTTTTAATGTGTTTTTTTAAACAGTTGATGTACTATTTATTTTAAACTATTCAAAATTTTAGATCCCTCCAGAATTTAAAAATCCATCGGATAAATGGTATACCGGATGCACGACATTTGAACAGTTGTACGAAGATGATGAGGATGATGAGATGTGTGAAGTAAAATGAAAAATGTTATTGACACTTTTTTTCTAATTTTGTAACCTTTAGGGGAAGGAAAACTTGAAAGAAATTAATGTTCCAAATATGGATAATAAAATACTACCTCCAATTAATGATGAAATTGTTGATTGCATTGTTTGGTTTGATGGTGAAAAATGGCAAGCTTGTATTAACACTTCATTTTCAACAAATCTCATTCACATGAAAATTTTAACAAATTTCGATGGCGAACACGAAATTGCTTATTTACCAAATAATTGGCCATACTGTATTTACATCCGTGATGAAGGAAATTCATTACAGATTTTACGCCCACTTCGTGATCATGGAACTTTAGTTACACAAGTTGCAGCCGCATATTTTCCTGACAACCCTGAAAGTAATGGATTAGCTCCTGGTGCACAAATTATTTCAATACGTTATTCGGGAGACATTGAAGAAGATGTAAAAATTTTTGTTATTTTAATATATTTAAATATGTATTAAAAAAATAAATTTTAGCTGCTAAAATGCATTGATCTTGAAATTGATATTTTAAATTTATCAATCGGATTTCCAATAACAAAATCTACAGTTCAAATATTTAAAAAAATGGTTAACGAACTTGGAATTATTATTACGTATGCAGCAGGAAATGATGGACCATTTTATTCTTCAATCCCAAAGAATACTTTCGAAATTTCGGATTATTGTATTTTAATTGGTGCAATTTTTCCTGAAGAAATGAGAAAAGGATCCCATTACAAACAAAGCCGAAATTCCGTATATAGTTTTTCATCAAAAGGTCCATTATTATCATCTGGCGCTTTGGGCATTGATTTTGTTGCACCTGGTGATGCAATTATTGATCTTCCAAAATGGAATACAAATAAAAACGAATATTGTCAAGGTACAAGTTTTGCAGCTCCAAATGTTGCCGGTTCAATTGCATGCTTACTAACAGCTTTAAAAGACAATTCAATTCAATATTCACCAACACAAATAAAAATGGCACTGGCAAAAACAGCATATCTTCCAAGGCGCGCTAACAAATTGGCATTTGGAAATGGAATTATTCAAATTAAAAATGCATTTGAATTTATCAAAAAATCAATCAAAAAAAATTATTTTCCTTATAAATCTTTGGTGCCATTTTCAGTCGATTTGCTAAATCAAAAGGGTATTCTTTGTTATCAAAAGAAATACAAATTACCTCAGGAATATCGATATTATGTAAATTTCGATCCTACTTTTAATACAAAATGGACTCTAGAATTAACTTCAAAAGCAAAGAAATTTATTACCCATTCTAGAATAGATAATTTTTTTATCGTTAAAATTGACACAAGTTTATTAGAAGAAGGAAGTATAAATTATGCTGAAATTCGTGGAATTGATTCTTCAAATTCTTCAATTCCCCCTTTATTTAATCTTCCAGTTACCGTAATTTGTCCTGCAGATTATTTTAACGAAAAAGAAATAATTTTGTCCCCGAAATCTCCAACTCATTTTTTCTTCAATATTCCTTTTCAATCTCAAAAATGTTGCATCAAAATTGCTACATTAAAAATCAAAAAAGACATTAATATTGTATTGAAACACAGTCAAAAGAAAAAAGATTCATTATGTTGGTGTGGCGAACATGATAATGTAAAAGGATATCATGATTTAAAATTTACAGCTAATGAAACAATCAAAACAATTTTGATTGACATTGAAAAAAATGATGAAAAGTTTTTTGAAATTTGTATTTATCATTCAAAAAGAAATGAATTAAAGTTGAAGCTGAATATCGATTTTCTGAAAACAAATTTATGAATAAATGAGTAAAAGTATACTTTGTTTTTGGATATTTCATTTGTCTTTTTTCCCGAAAAAATAAATTTTTCTCAAACATCATAATTTTGTTGCAATTTAAAGCAATTTAAATATAGCAGCACACGTTAATGCTTTAATTAAAAATATTTTAAATGTTAAATGTCAGTTTCTGTTATTATTAATAAATTCACGAGAAAAACAATCGTCTATCATAAAACATAAATAATGGTTTATTTTTGAAAGAAGTTTCTTTAATAAAGAAACAAATTTTGGAGTTTTTAAGCGAGTTTTATTTTTTGCAAAATTAATTTTGTAATTTAAATTAAAAATTCAAAAAATATAAAAAAAAGTTCAGCGTTTTTTGTAAAAAGTTTAAGACAACTGCTAACAGCATCCGTGAAATTTTCAGCACCATTTCAGTATTGAAAACAGTGTTTTCCCGATTCCGATTCCCGTTCTTTATAAGGGGAATCGGAATCGGTGGAATCGATCGGAATCGATTCTAAAATTATTACATTAAACAAGAAAAAGTAGTAGTATGATCGATGTTTAATTAAACGTTTTTTATCATTAAAAACTGATGAAACATGAAAAAAGAAATTCAAACATTTTAAAAACTTTTCGTTTCAAAAAAAAGAAAACTCGTTTTTTAATTTTTAATAATGAATCATATTTTATTCATTTAAAGCATTTTATTTTTACATTGTAAATGTTTGAACACTTTTGAAAGCCTTGGCTTTAGTTGTATTTTTTGCAAAGGATTGTTATTATTAATGTTGTCACTTGTTCATGCTTTTCAGTAAGGGGATAAAAAAAACAGCGGCGAATAGTGTATCAACAATTAACACTTTTATTTTTACGGTTTATTCTGTGTTTCAA
>CABFKP010006283.1:0-25008 GCA_901779475.1 Panagrolaimus davidi
TTGAAAATTACAGTATATACGCAACCTTTCTGATAAGGATAAAACGATCTAAAATTGTAAAGTTAATTAAAGTTTATATTTGTAACACTTACGTATACATTAGAATAAGGTTTCTCAACTATTGCAGCATTTCAAATATCATTGATTGATGATTTTCTTTCATTTTTGATAATTTTTTTGATGTTGAGGATGTTGTTGATTTGGATTGGATTTGTTGAAAATATTTTGAGTTGAGATATGTTTCTGTTGCTTTTAATATTTGTTATTGATCCAAAGAAGTTGATTGCTGATCATTTTGAGTGATAACTGAAAAATATCTAAAAAATAAATGCATCAGTATAGGAATATACGGTGTTATATATAAATATCGCGAAATTTTTGTAATACACAGAGAAAAGTAAATATAAAATGGTTGGACATTCTCTTATGGACCATTTAAATATAATGTATTCTACAAATTGTTATAACTAACATTCAAAAAAAAGTAGATAGCAAAATAAGATATTACTCAAAAGTGAGCAAAAACTAAAAAATGATCGCATTTCTCCGCTGTTGCATTTAAATGCAAACTGTGATTTATAATATCTTTCTTATATCCTTTTTGTAATTAAGAAATAAAAAAACCATAGTTAATCATTAAATTTATTAATAATAATTAATGTTAAACGTTAAAAATCCAACATGTTCAACATCAAATTTAACGATTTTGGCAAAAGGTGTCGCAATGTGTGACTACGCTGTGCAATTATATTTTTAGTTATACATTTTTTTGACTCAATATTGCTTAATTCAAGTATGGATTCATTTAACCCTGCATGTAATCAAAAACGTAAAACTGAAGATTCTACAATGGTTATTTCCAAACGTGCTCGCTTTTATGCAAAATATTATCAACAAAATTTCTCTGTGCCTGATTCAGTAATCTTTTACGTTGCTAAAAATCCAAAGACTGCTGAATTATATCTTAAGATGGTTAAAACATGCAAATATTTCTTCGTCAAGAATCCAATTATTATTATTCCATATTTGAATGCTGATGCTGGAAAATGGCGCAGTGGATGTTTACCATTAAATTTAACCAAATATAATTGCAAATATTGGATTACTGATGAAATTGATGCTTCTGGTAATGAATTTATTGACAAAAATATTTTTTCAACAATCATTCCAAAATTTTATCAATGTGATGTCAAACGTTTATTTCTTTATTCTCAAATTATTTCTTATCATGATCTTTCCCTTATTATTTCATCTGCTGAATGGATTATTTTAAATAATGTTGTTGTAAAACATGCAGATGGCTCAGATGTTCCACTTGAAGATATTGTTGCAATTGCTATTAAAGCTGATGAAATTGTTGAGTAAGTCTTTTATAACCTTTTTTCCTTCGTTTACATTTGTTTTTAGTACTAAACCAACAATCTCTTCGAAAACAATGAAAGAATTAACAAAACTTCCAAATTTCACGAAACTTGATGATTTGGATTTATACAATTTATCTGAAATTTTTGATATTGATGTATTCTATGACTATATGAAAGTATGTATTTTGTTTTATCAGGTTTTTATAAAAAATTATATTTAGAAAAATACTCATACAAAATTCTACATTGGCTTTGATCCACAAATTTCTGATGCTTTTAAGAATCGATTGGAAACAATTGTTGATGAAATTCTCGAAACAAAAGAGTTTGATTACAAACCTCCTATCATTAAATTTACTGGGCTTGATTTCCAAAAATATAGAAAGCTTCGTCAAATTTATTTTTCTCATTAATGTTTTTTGTTGTATGAATGATTTGTTTCGCTTTTTTCAGAATAAATGTTGCTATAAAAAATGTGTTTAATGCATTTTTAACCCCGCTTTCTTATGAAAACTTTTGCTATTTTTTAGAAAAAAATATTTGGGTTTATGAAAATCAAAAAACTTCCTTTGTATTTAAAAAATTAGTGGCGTTTAAAAACGCAACAAATAAAGGCAACAAATTCATTGTCATATAAAAGATTTATATTTTTACGTTTCACTTTATTATTAAAAATTTTTATTTAGCCGATTTTTAAAAACGCCGAAAGCAATGCAACTTTGGAAACAAATGGATTTCAAATTTTCTATGGCGTTTTTTGAATCAAAATTTTGACTGGTGACGAAATTTTGCATCAAAAACAAACATTTTTAAAAAATCAGAGTGCCTTTCTCTTTGTTTCTAAAAAAATGAAAAAGACCTAAAAAAATTTGAAGCAAGCTTTTGTTGTAAACGACATCGTTTGATCTTGTTTACTCCAACAAAATCTCAAAGCAGAAAATTCTCGCAACGATTGTTGTTTTGTTCTTTCTTGAAATTTTTGTCAGCGCTAATTTTTACGATTTTTTTAAATTATAATCAGTAAAAGCTTTTTTGCGTTTTATTTTTCCTTTTTATAATTATATTATTTTTAGTTATACATTTTTCTGACTCAATATTGCTTAATTGAAGAATGGATTCATCTCATCGTCGACGTATTACTTCATCGAATCAAAAACGTAAAGCTCAAGGCTCAATGATGGTTAATTGTAAACGTACTAAATTCATGGCAAAATATCAACGACAAAATTTCTCTATGCCTGATTCAATCATTTTTTATGCTGCAAAAAATCCAAAGACTGCTAAATTATATCTTAAAATGGTTAAAACATGCAAATACTTCTATTTCAAAAACCCAATTATTATTATTAATCGTTTGCATACTTTTGGTGGAAAATGGATGGTTAAAGAAAAGTCACTCGATTTAACCAAATACAATTGCAAATATTGGATTACTGATCAAATTTATGCTTCTTGTAAAACTATTCTTTTACCATTCTTTCCAAAACTTTATCAATGTGATGCTAAAAATTTATTACTGCATTCTCAAGTTGTTTCTTTCAATGATCTATCACTTCTTATTTCATCTGCTGAAGAAATATATTTATATGATGTTGTTGTAAAACATGCAGATGGCTCAGATGTTCCACTTGAAGATATTGTTGCAATTGCTGTTAAAGCTAAAGAAATTTCTGTGTAAGTTTTTTCTAAATATATTTACTTTGTTTTTTATTTAATTCATTTTAGTACTAAACCAACAATTACTTCAAAAACTATGAAAGAACTCCTTCAAATTTCTCACTTTGCAACACTTGATCATTTTTCTTTATGCAATCTATCTGAAGTTTTTGATATCGATGGATTTTACGTTTATATGAAAGTGAGCTTTTTAATTTTTTATATGATATAAAAATTATATTTAGAAAAATCAGCATTCAAAGTTCTACATTAGCTTTGATCCACCAATTTCTGATGCTTTTAAGAATCGACTCGAAACAATTGTTGAACTTTACTGGAATTGATAGACAAAAATATGGAAAGATGTATTTAATTTGTTATTCTCATTAATGTTTTTTGTTGTATGAATTATATGTATGGTGCTTTTTTTAAATAAAAATTTTGCTTGCAGTTAACTGGGCTAATTCTGATATTTTCTCGCTGTTTGCAATAAGTTAAATTTAGTTGTTTTAATCCTTTTTATAAAAACCAGTAATATAAGACGGTAAAATATAAAAGTTTTCATTTTTTTCATTTACAAGAAATCCTCATCATTTTTTATAAATGAATTCAATAAGCGCGTCTTCCTGACTCAATAAGTCCACGCTTTTTGAGTCTTATTGAGCAAATAAGATGAGCTTATTGAATTCATTTACAAAAAATGATGAGGATTTCTTGTAAATGGAAAAAAATGAAAACTTTTATATTTTATCGTCTTATATCCATGGTATTTAAAATTTAGCCATCAAAATTTTTAAACATAACAGTTTTAAGTGTACAAAGCTTACCTATGAAAGTCCAATTCCCCGTTGTTGGATCATTTAAAGGACTTTCAAGGCAATAAATTCGATGAAAATCATTTGTTCCATTATCAGCAGCAAAATAAATATAAAATTTGGTATTAATAAAATGAATTTCTGGTACCCAAACTTCTTTTGAATAATCTCCAGAATCTGGGGGAATCTAAATGGTTACAGGTTTACAAGCCATTTTTTGTAATTTTCGACTTATTTTCAAAATTTTGAAGATTTTGTTAATTTTTTGATTACAAGTAATATTTATAAAGATGATGATAAATGGAGTAATAAACACAAACCGTTAACGATACCTAAATGCATATTCTGGATTACTAATAAATTTCATGTTAGATTTTTTCGTGGCAGAAAAATTCTATCAAACAAAATCTAGTTGCATCTATTTTTCATCAATGTGATGCTACCCATGTTGTTATTGTTTCAACAAAGGCGAAGGCTCTATTGGACGTTTTTTGAGTGAAATGAGCATTTTTTGTCCCAGTGAAAATTTCTTTTGTCTCAGACTTTGCTCAAAATTTTTTCTATAGGTTATTGAGGCCCAGGAACACGATTTTCATCGTAATATTCAATGTTTTTCGGGTGGATTCTGAGATACAGTATACCGGATCCAGAATCCAAATTCTGGAGCGGTATCACAAAAAAATTCTTTTGTTACGAAAATCTTCTGTCAGTGATGAAAATAATAATCCGGCAAAAATTTCCCAAAAAATATACTTTATTTAAAAATATACATAAAACATTTTTAAAAAATACAAAACTTTTATCTACCAAAACCATGGAAAAAGCTTTTAACTCGGCTGAAAGTAGATGAAATGCCGCCTCTTGAGCCATAGAGTTTTTGAATTTTGTCAATATCTCCAGAAGTTAATTCTGGAGTAATATATCTGCCATTTTCATCGACAGTTTGATGATAGAATGGTGCCATAATTGATGATTCATCCCTTGAATGATCAAGACCAAGAGTATGCCCAGATTCATGTATTGCAACGGCATATAAATCTGTTGCACCATTCATAATTTCATCAGCATTTTTATAGGTCCATTGTTCATCTTCATCAAAATGAAGTTGACCATTTGGAGGGAATGTAGCATGGGCAAGGGTTCCACCTCTTCCATCAAATGGCCATGGATCATTATGATACTGTGAAGCAAATCGAATTGTAATATCTGAACCAGAAGAAACTTCACTAAAATCAAGTGGAACAACTTTTGACCATGTATCAAACGCTTTTTTAATTGCTCTTCTAAAAATAGTTAAAATTATATGCAAATTTGAAGTATAAAATTTGCATACTCGGCATCACGACGTGGAAGATCTGGCGAAGTGTTTTCAATGGAATATGTGATACTTTTTTTTGGCCATTTGAAGGTGGATTCTGAAAATGAATACATTATAGAAAACTATTTTTTTAAAAAAAGGCAAAATGAGTGATTTTGGCTCCAGAGTCGGAGCAGTATTTTTCAGAAACACATTTTTAGCATTTGATTTTTTATAAACTCTGCTTTAGAACGACATTTTTTCAATTTCGAGAAGAGGAGGAAAAAAGTTAATTTTTAAGCTACAGATATGAAACTTTCAGGGTAGGCTAAAATACGGTTGAAAAGAACAAAAATTAAATCCGATTTCGTTCAAAATGCCTCAGAGGATTTATGCGAAATTTCGAAAACTAAAATTTGCATAATTTTGAAAAAAAAATTTTATGGTTGCAACATGTTCCCCTAGCCTAGTTCTATCGTTCAAAAGTCAAATTATTGAAATCGGTTTAGAAATAGTCAAATGGCATCAAATCGAAATTTGCATATTTCTAAGCCGATTTCAATAATTTGACTTTTAAACGATAGAACTAGGCAAGGGGAACATAATGCAACCTTAAAAATTTTTTTTTTAAAATTATGCAAATTTTAATTTCAGAAAATTTGCATTAAGCCCCTGAGGCACTTTGAACGAAAAAGGATTTAATTTTCGTTCTTTTCAACCGTATTTTAGCCTACCCTGAAAGTTTCATATCTGTAGCTTAAAATTTAACTTATTTTTTCCATTTTTGCTCAAAACTGAAGAAAAAAATGTCGTTTTAGATTCTAACGCCTGTATCCTCTATATCCCCACTATAAACCAACCTGTAATCCCCATAACCCTTATGCCTCGACCAGATGTCAACGCTTGAACATCATTAACCCCACAACGGGGTTGTGCCATTTTTTGTTTAGTTTTTGTATCCAATATTCCTGTAACAGGTAACCCAGCAAATTCTTGAAATTCTTTAACTGCTTCATCAACTTCATTCCTAAAATTTGAAACTAATCCCCGAACACTTGCAGCAACTTTATTATAGCCATATTTTTCAAGGTATTCCTGAAAATTTTTTTCATAATAACGAAAATAAAAAATTTACTCATTCTATAAAAAATTTATACCTTTGCTTTTTCATCAGAAACTGGAGCAAATTCTTTTTTTAGTCTTCTTCCAGTATCCCAGATACCTTTAATAATATCAACTCCACAAATTCCTGGAATGAACAAAAGCAACAACAAAAAGATTGAAGCAGCTTTCATTCTTAAAAATTTTTAAAAATTATTAACAAATTTTCAACATTAATTCAGTCACACGATTCGACAAACTAAAAAAACGCCATTTAACAAATATGCTTTCCGCTCGAGACCAATTTTTTTGTTTTTTGTAAAAGCAAGTTCTTTATCGAAAAAGTGATAATGCTTATCATTTTTTTTGTAAAAAATATGTGTTAAATGTCATCTCATGATTTGATTCTACTAATATATGTCCTACAATATGCTGAGAACGATTATTGATAAAAAAACACAGAAAAAATAATCAACGTCGAGAATAAAAATGATAAAGATTATCACTTTTTCGATGAAAAAATTGTTTTTGCAAAAAACAAAAAAGTTGGTCCCGCGCGGAAAGCACATTTGTTAAATGGCGTATTTAAGTTAGTTTGTCGACTCGGTCATTTTTGTTTAAAAAAAAGTTTTTTGTAAAAATGAAAAAACTTTAACTTTCAAAAAAAGCAAAAAAGTTTAAAGGAAATTTTTTTTGTCAATAACAATTTGGCTGATACCTTTTTTACGTCCTTTTTTTGTGGTTTATTAATTACTTCTTCTTTTTTGTTCCAATGTGTGCATCATTACTTTCCCATTTTTTGATAAACTTTTTTTATCACTCTAAAAAATGGTTGATCAAATTTTTAGTGATCTTTGAACATTAAAAAAAAATGAAGGTTGTTTGTTTTGAAATTTAAAAAAAAAATAATTTCCTGCCCAAAACTGGAAATGAAGGAAGGAAAGTGAAATTGATTTAAAATTTTTTTTTCGTTTTTTGTAAAAAATGATAAAACTAAATATATGGATAACTTATATTTCAAATAAAATATACTTAAATTTTTTCAATATTACACATCGTGCTGTTTGTTGCGCTTTAAAAATGGTTTTCTAAAAGCCAGAACATTTTTCATCAGGTTAGATAAAAAAATTCTGTCTTTACATTTTGCTTGTCTTGTTGAAAGTTTTACAAAATGTAAAGACAGAATTTTTTTATCTGACCTGTTGAAAAGGTTTCGGCTTTCAGAAGACCATTTTCAAAGCTAAAAAAATCATCCGCACTGTTGCGTTTCAACATAAATGCTTAATTGGTACATATGTGTGTAAAATTAATGTTCTTCAAAAAATAAAAAATCGATAAATCATTTTTTTTAAACGCATACTATTAATTTTGAAAAAAAGAACAGATAAAACACGTGAATGTGTAATTTGCAACAAAAAAGTCAATTTGTTTGTAATTTGAAAAAATTTAAAAAAATAAGAAAAAAAGTTACGTGAATTTATAATTTTAGTTTGTAATGTAAATGTGTAAAAATCCCGCATTAATAAATATTTTTATCAATCTTATTTTAATTAAATTGTTTGTATGTAAAATTTTGTAAGCATTTATCATTATTAATGTTCACCATTTTTTGTATCAGTAAATCTATCACTAATCAGTTCTTTATAAACTAAGAAATCCAAAAACACAAAATATTCAAACCATTTCAAAAAAATTTTGTGTCTGCTCAACAGCGACTTTCTTTAAAATATTTTTTACGAGAAAGTAAATGTTGCAATTGCGATTGCTAAAAAAATAGTTTTTTTTAAAAGACAGAACAAAAAATTTATTTTCAAAGCAGTAAAAATCATCCGCATTGTTTCATTTCAACATTACTGCGTAACTGTTATTGTGTGTAAATTAATGTTCTTCAAAAATAATGAAATCGATAAACCATCTTTTTAAATTCATACTATTAATTTTGAAAAAAAAAGAACAGATAACGAACGCAAACGTGTAATTTGCAACAAAAAGAGGCAAAATATAAAATAAATTTGTTATAAAATTTTTAAATCCTTGTTTTTATTAATGGTCGACTACCACCACGAGAAGCCTTTAATTTTTTAAAAACGTCAAAATCTTTTTTATATTCAAAACAACTAATTTAAATTGAACAAATAAAATATTAAAAAAATGTTGAAAAAAACAATCATTTTTTTAACTGATAGTTTCTTTTAAAAGAAACGAAATAGATGTTGCATTTGATGATCGCAAAAAAAACACTTTTCTTTCGAAAGCTGGTGAAAAAAATGGGAGAAGCAAAATCAAAAAATGCATCATTTTGAAAAGTGTACTAAACGTGGTACGTAAAAGGCTAAGAAATGCTTTCGGTGTTTTTTTGATAGCTCGAAATCAAAAATTTTTGCGTTTGCAAAAAAATGCCAAACAAATACAATTAGGCATATGTGCGATTGTGAGTGGACCAAAAATATGACAAAATTTTTTTAATTTATCGACTCGTGTTTTGTAACAGAATGCAAGTTGTTTTCTCTTTTTTTCCATTGCTTTTTTTCAGATATAAAAAATTCTGCTTTAACATTTTGTAAAACTCCATGAGACGAGCAAAATGTGATGACAGAATTTTTTTATCTGACCTGGTGAAAATGTTTTGGCTTTCAGTAGATCATTTTTAAATCGCAACAAATAGCACGCTGTGATTTCTTATGAAATTTTTTTAAATGTAAATTTTTTTGAAAAATGGTTCTGAAAAAATTTAATAGAAGCGGAACTTTTTTCATTTTATTATACTTTGAACTTAAGCGGACAATTTTTTTGTGGAATTATTGATAAGAAAAATTTTTATGAGATTTTAATGCATGTACCAATATTCTTTTATTTACATCATGCTTATTTTGGGGAGCACCAGTATTGATCAGCTTTTTTAAATTTTTATATAAATAAAAACAATTAGCAAAAAAATATTATGAACGAAAAAATGTTTTTATTGATTCTATTATTTCCTTTGCTCCTTTCTGCTGCAATTCCCCCACAAATTTGTAATAAACTTTTTGTTTCAAGATATTTTCAAGAAATTGAATATAATGGAAATATGACAATATCTGCAGAATTGGAACTTGTAAAAAATGTAAATTTTACAAAAATTTATATTACAAATGTGTTCGTTGAAAGTTATGTAAATTATGGACCCCCTCAATCCGTATGTGCCTACGTAAACGGGGATGACAATGATGACGGCGAAGTTGCAGTTCCGCCTCCGGGGGCTTGTAGCAAATCTTTAAATTCTCCCTTCAATTTCACCATTCAAAACCCATTTTTCACCCTTCAAATATATTTTCCAAATTACTTTTATAATTTTGGATTTTATTTTGGTTTTGCCGATGATGGAACTTTTAGTTTTAAAAATGGAAAATTTTTTACTTTTGAAAATCCAACCATTATTGAAAATATTACCAATACTGAAATGTTTAGTATTTACAATCAGACATGCATATCTTTTATTCCTGCACCGATTGCACCAGAAAATTCTTCAAAATGTAAAACTTTCAAAAGTCAAATATTAATTTTAAATACAAATGATAGCTACAGCATTTATGCAAGTTCATATATGACTTGGAATTTAAATGGAAACATCTTAGAAGCTATAGGAAATTCAACTTTACCAAATAAATACTTTTTGGAATACCTTTTTAGTGATGGAGATGATGATGCATGTTCAGAGTGAGGGAATTTGCATATACTTTATATTCATAAGTTTCCATTTTTCAGATCCGGATGCTCATATAGCCTTAAATCCGGTGATAAAAAATTGATTATTTCTGCAGCAATTGAAAAATATGCCGGATTTGATTTAATCGTTAATCCAATTCCAATGGTTGGAAGAATTATTTTTCGTCGAAATCAAATTTTAATGAAAGAAGGAATTCCATTTTCACCCAAAAATGATTGCCTTTATTTTAATTTTCCATATTCTGATTACCAAGTTTCAACAAATAAATTTTGTTGTATCGAATTTGAATAAATTTAGAAATGTAAATTTTTGTGTTTGTTGAAATTTTATGACAGCAAAACATTTTGTCACCCAATTTTTTGTGAAAATAAAATTTCTTCCTTGTTGTTTTTACTTTGCTTCCAAAAATGATGATAATTATGGAATTACTGATAAAAATGTTTTTATGTGATTTTATCAAAAGTGCATGTAGTTAAGTGCTTTGGTTTAAATCAGGCTTATTTCTAGGTCGTAGCAATATTAATTAGTTTCCAAATTTTAATATTAAAAAATTTTAATGAAAAAATGTTTTTGTTACTTTTGTTGCTAAATTTCCTATTTTCCATTGAATCCGTTCCACAACTTTGTAATAAACTTTCAACTTCATTACATTTTCATGAAACTCAATATGGAAATATGACAATTTCTGCAGAAATGGAACTTTTTAAAAACTTAAATTCTACAACAATTTATATTACAAATGTATCAGTATCGGGAGACCTTATTTATGGACCCCCTCAATCTGTATGTGCCAATGTTCAAGGAGAGCAAGTTATTCCACCTTCAGGTTCTTGTAGCACATCCCTAACCACTCCCTTCAATTTTTCCACTCAAGACCCATCAATTACCCTTCAAATTTTCTTCCCAAAAGACTATTATATCTTTGATTTTTATTTCGGATTTATTGATGATGGAACTTTTAGTTACAAAGATGGAACCCTTTTTACTCCTGAAAATTCAACAATCCTTGAAACGGATAATGATTTGGATATATCTTTTTTTTACAATGATACATGTACTTCTTTTATTCCTGCACCGATTGCACCAACAAATTCTTCAAAATGTAAAACTTTTAAAAGTCAAATATTAATTTTAAATACAAATGATAGCTACAGCATTTATGCAAGTTCATATATGACTTGGAATTTAAATGGAAATAGCTTAGAAGCTACAGGAAATTATACAACTCCAGGACGATATTTTTTTGAATACATTTTTAATGATGATAATTATGAATGTGTTGGGTAGGGCGGCAAAATTAAAAATCGTGATAGAAGAAAATTTTTTTTAAATCTTTCACTGTAGAAATTTACAGTCCAAATTTAACGACTGAAAGGGTGCAATCATTCGTGTTGAGACTAATTCTGTGTTTTAACGCATCAAACAAAAAGAGAGAGAGAAAAAAAGGGGTGATTCACATTTGCCCCACAAAAAAAGTGGAGCAAAAAAAACAAAAATTTCTCTTTTTGTTTGATACGTTTAAACACAAAATTGGTCTCAACACGAATGATTGCATCTTTTGTTGAAAAATTTCTATGGTGCTTTCAATATATTTTTTTTTTGACTTTTCAGATCCGGATGCTCATATACTCTTAAATCTGGTGATAAAAAACTGATTATTAGTGCCGCACTTGAAAGATATGCAGGATTTGATTTAATTGTAAATCCAATTCCAATGGTTGGAAGAATAATTTTTCGTGGAAATCAAATTTTAATGAAAGAAGGAATTCCATTTTCTCCTAAAAATGATTGTCTTTATTTTAATTTTCCATATTCAGGCTATCAAGTTTCAACAAATAAATTTTGTTGTATTGAATTTGAATAAATTTAAGGATATTTTTTTTGTTATTCAAATTATAAAAGATGGATATTTTTGAGAAGTTCAACAAAAAATTTAGTTTTTCGTTTTTGTTTAAATTCTATAACCACACAATAACGAGTTCAAATTAATAAACTTATACATTTTTTACTAATATTGTTTTTTTTTAATACAATATTGTTTTATTGTTAATATTTGGAAATTGTGTTTTGAATAATCGTAATTCCGATAGTGTTTAAAAAAGAATTCCTTTTTGTTTTTTATAATGCCTAACTTAAATATTCAAATAATTATTTGCTTAAAAAAATACATTTTTGATTTTCTTCTTGTAAAATGAAATAAAAAAAAGAAAGAAAGCTAATGCAATAAAAAAACTGCAATGTTCGTTGATTGATTCATTTGCTGATTCTTCGATTGCAAAAATTTTTTCTTATACAAAGACAGACGAAATTACATCTATCTTTTTTATGCATTTAAAAAGAGAACATACAAAGACTATTTTAAAAACATAAGCAACAGCTGCATTTTTTTCGTTGTCGTTTTTTAAATGATTCTTTCTTATTGTTTTTCATCGGTTTTTTTAAAAATGGGCTTTTCTTATTTATTAATTTTTTTAGTTAATTTTTTGAATCTTTTATTTGAACGTAGACTAATAACAGTAAATAAGATGATAAAAAAAGTAAAAACGTTTTAATAAATATCAATTAAATAAAAAAAAAGAAACACATAAAATTTTATGCCCAATATTAAATTTATTGGTAAGAGAAAATTTTTTACATAAAAATTTTTTAAATGTATTCTTCTGCCGGTTTTTGTAATATAAGTTTTAATAAGAAAACAGAGAAAAATTCGATTATCGTAAAATCACTAGCCAACGAAATATAAAAAAGCGTCATTGTTGAAAAAGAAGATAAATGCTTTTCCATGCGAGACCGTTACATTTGATTTTTCAATATTTATTTTTCTTGTTGAAAAAATTGCTTAACTTTTTATCTCGACCTCTGTTTTATTATTTTTTTTTATCCCAGTTTATTCCATACATGCTAAAATACAATTCTATGAGTTTTCAAGTCTTGAAATAATCTGTATCATATTTTTTATTCAACATTCACAAAATATTTTTTAACAAAAAAATTTTTGTCAACAAATTGAAAAATCAAATGCAGCGGCCTCGCATGGAAAAGCACTTTTCTTCTTTTTCAACCATGACGCTTTTTTTATTTTATCGACTAGTGAAAAGCAGCAGCTGCATTATTGATTGATCGTTTCTTCCTAAATATTTGTGAGAAAATAATTTTTTTAATAGCTTTTTACAGCGTCGTTTTTTGAAAATTTTATTTAAAATAAATACAAAAATTTCAAACAATGTTTAATTAGGGTTTTCAACAGTCAAAAAATTTTGCAACTTATAAATTAACTTTAAAACAAAAACTTAAGCAAAATTTGTGCATTAAAAATTGATTATTTTAACGAATTTCTCCATCATCGTTCAACAGGTCCATGAATTAAATGTGTAAATGGCTCTCCGAATAACCTTAAATCAGTTTTAACAATTGGGGAAGCATGTACAAATGCTTCTTTAAATTTATCATGTTCATCTTGATATGAAAGGGATGGATCTTCATGGATTTTATGAAGTTTATGAAGGAATGCCTTTGTTTCATCAGTAAATTTTTCTTGTTCTTCTTTCATTTTTGCAGAAAGTTTTGCCATTCTTTCTTGAAACATTTCAGAAATTTCTTGATATTTTTCCTAGAAATACATGCAATTGAGAGGGTTTTTAGATTTTTCTGTATTACACGTTAGAATCAGCTCTAGGGTTGGTCGGTGGTAAATTTACCGAGGTGTAATTTACCGGTAAATTAAAAACATTTGTGTGTAGAACAAATGAGGAAATTTTTAGAAAAATGATGAAAATTTTTTTTATTGATTTTCAAAAAAATTTTTTCAGAGGCGGATATACAAAAATTTAGCTCTTTCTTCTTAAAAATCATGTTTTTTGCATTTTTGAGGATCGAAATTGTATTGATGGCGACAATCAAAAATCAAAAAATGATCTGTTTGGTCAAAAATAAGTTATTTTCACTTAAAATCGCTTTTGATTTTTAAAATCATTTCCAAGCTAAATTTGGATGAATCTGGAGGCATTTTTTGCATTTTCGGTAAATTTACCGGTAATTTTACCAAAGATCAAATTTTCCTGTAAATGACCAACCCTTATCAGCTCCGTTTTCGTTCAGCCAAAAAATAGGATGTCATTGCGTTCTTTAAGTTTTTATTGTTTTTGTTTAAAAAAACGAAAAAACGAGCAATATTTTTTACAATTGTGCCTGATCTTATATTAACTTTCGGAAAGCAATTAATAATAATTTTATTACTGAACCCATTGGAACAATTATTGTATAAACAAGAATTAAAGGGAATAAGGAAGTTAAAATTTTTACGTTTTCAGCTATCTATAAAAATTTGTAGTTTAATTAAAGGTACAACTATGAGGCCGTCGGGGTAATCACAGCTGCACAGAAAGATCTACTGTAGGGTAAAATATAGTGAAGTATTAAAAAATGTGAACAGTTGGGTAAAAGTGACTACAATATTATTATATGGTAGGGACAGGGATGTGAAATCCGGGCTAAAACCCCGCCGGAAAAAACAAGTCCGGGCCGTCTTGCGGCCTAAAATTTTCCGGCTGGCCGGCCCAAGTTGGAATCAGTTTCACTCTTTATTCAGTCAAAAAATTGGTTGGCATTGTGTTCTTTTAGTTTTTATTTTTTTTGTTAAACATGAAACGAAAAAACGTGCAGTATCTTTAACAACTGTGCCAGATCTTATATTAACTTTTCATGTCTTTTTATATAAATATTATTAATCGGCATAAAAAACTGAGGGAAAGCAGAGAGTTTGAAAAAAAATGTGTGTAGAAAACTAACATAAGATCAGGCACAGTCGTAAAAGATAATTTTTATTTTTTAATTTTTGTTAACAAAAAAATAAAAAGAAAAAAAAACACAATGGCAACCCATTTTTTGACTGAACAATAGATTATAACTTGTATAAACTGAAAAAAGAAGTCTTTTTCCAAATTCCATTTTTTCGTTAATGGAAAGACTTTATTTAACAAAAAATTTAAAAAAGCATACCATTGTTTCTTTTCCACAAATTACGCAAAGTGCTTTAATGCTTTCATTTACTTCATCTTTTGAAAGTTTTGGATTATTTAAAATCTCATCCAACTTTTTTCGTTGTTTTTCATTCATCGTTGATCCGAGAGCCTCTTCGAACATTCCTCGCATAATATCATGTTTTTCAGACATTTTTAAAGTTGTTATTTTTTGATTGATTAAATCTAAAAAGTATGGGTATTGAATATTTTAAAAGAAGCATTTAAAGTTCAGCAAAAGCTTAAAGAATATCAAAAAACCGAAGGAAGTAAAAAAAAACGTTTGAAAAAAGAAAAAATATTTTTACTTTGCTTTCTTTTTAGTGACAAAAACAATTTTTGGTGACCCTAGCAACGCTAAATACGGCATTTCCTGTTTGTTTTTTTTCTCGAAAGAAAATATCTCGTAGGTTAATGTTGTGGACTTAAAAAACATTTAAAGACCTTTTTCGTTAAACGTTCATTGTTTTATTATTTGTTTGAATTTTATTGCAAACTGCGACATAGGGATGTGCTTCAGTACTTCTGGGAAACACTTTTCCGCAAATTTTTTCTCAATATAGAAAAAATAATTGTTTTTTTTAAATAACACATTTCTGATCTACTTTTTATCATAGCTTATATATGTTCAAACAGAATTCAAATATATGCTTGTATTAAAAAATTAGAGCTCATTTTCGCTCCCGTTTTGACGGAAGTGCTAAATGGATAATCTTATTTTTTCAAATTTATCTTGAAAAAGTTCAAAAAAAAACAAAAATTTATTCAAAGTCAAAAAAACTTGTGATTGCAAAAACAAAAATTGACAAATAAGAAAAATTTTATACAATTTCAATTTTGCATTTTTGAGTAAATTCAAACTGTTTTTCTGAAGTCATTTCAGCAAGTATATATGCAGTACCAGGATTTTGACAAACACCAATATCACCATTTGAAAAAACATCTAAATAATATTTTACATCGTCAGTTTTCTTAAATTGACTTGGAAAAGAAGGGATTTTGCAATTGATATTACTCCAATAAAGTACTGTTGATCTTGTATTTTCAGATGGACGATTTTTGAGAGATTTAATTGCTTTAATAGCATCACTGTATTCAGGCATAAGATTTCCAAAAATTGATTCCCCAAACAAATTTGTAACTTTAACTAAAAAAAAGTTGTTTTATGTATCCAAAAAATTAACATATTTACCTGTAACATGGGAATGAAGGTATTGCAATATATCATTCAATTCATCTTTAGTAAACATGGAATTTTTGGTGACTAAAAAAGTGTATTTAAATAAAAAAAAAACAATAAATAAAACGAACCAACAAATTCTTGTAAAAAAGATGATCTCATTTTTTTAAATTTAATATTTGGCAAAAAGTCTTGCATTTGATCTTTGATTTCATCATTCATATTAAAATTTTCTTTACATGAACTTTCTTGTTTTTTCGTAGCTTGATTTTCTGCCCATTCATAAACCTTAAAATATAAAATATGTGAAAAATAAAAGATGAAAAACAAATTACAATTTGGAATTTTTTCTCTTCTTCCAATGCAATATTTGATTCCATTGTAAGAATTCCTTTAACAACAGATTAATCAGCACTTAAAAATATGTTATTTTTTATGAAAATTGAAAAACTTTTAGCAATAAAATTCTGAAGCGTTTTTTTCATTTGAACCAAAGAATATTTATCAGAAACATCAATGAAATGAAAAATGTTATCCATAGTGTATTTCATTTTTGACAAATATTTTTCACAAAGTTTTTTAAGATGTTCAATTTGATAAAATTCAGCCATATCCAACATAACCAAAACATTTGTATCATTAAATTCATATTCTCCTGTATATAAGAATGTTAAAAAATCTCTAAAATCTTCAAATTTGTAATCTTTGATTGGAATTATATCATTTTTTGAAGTCCATCGATCCGAAAGCATTGATTCAAATGTTGTGGAAGCTAATGATAACCGGAATTTATTAGCATAGAGTTTCTAAAAAATGAATATTTTATTTATATTTTTTAGAAACTCATATTTTTGACATACTTTTCCATCAATTTCAAAAACAGTATCAAACATTTCAGGATTTTGAGATTTAAATCCAACACTGATTTTACGTTGCATTTCTTCAAGAAATTCTGTTGATGTCATTTTTGTTCAAATTTTCAAATGTAATTAATTACTAAAAAGTCAAGTTTAAAAAAGTCACTAAAGATTTAACAAAACTTTTTTTTTAAAAATAATTCCGTAAAAGTGGACAAAAAAGTTATCAGTCTTTGCTTATTATCATAAAATGAGGATTATATCTGATTTTATAAAAAAAGCATGCGTTTTTCCAAAACAATTTTGTATTCTTCTTTTGTTCGTCTCTAGTTAGTTTGTCCAAAAAAATTTGTGAATGATCCTTTAAGGTTACAAAAGACTTTCTCTCCCGGTCTTGGAATGAACTGAAAAGAATTTTGTCTATTCTTTTAATGGATTGAAAAAAAAGAATTATGTTATCAATTTATTGACTAAAAGAAAAATTTTCAGCAAAATATAGACGACAAATATTTTTATGACTGGAACTAAGTTTCTACATAATTTTTATACTCTCCCATTTGCAAGGACCAAAACTCCAACAGAAACATGATACTTACGATCGATAATTTTTTTAAATTTTGATTTTAAATATTTTCTATATGGTGTTACTAAAGATAAAATAATAAAGAAATCAGCTAAACTGTGACATGACATAATGGAAAACATTATACAACCGATATTAGCAGAATTTGGTATTTCAAAAAGTGCAAAAGAAACAAAAATTGCACATGGAAATATTAAAAATAAACATGCAATTAAACCTTGAATCAAAGCACTGATAAAAAGCATTCGTTGTATTTTTGCGACAGATTTAGATAAATGTGTCCGAAGAAGATATATTAAACATAAAATTGCAATTAAAGAAAAAACAAGAAATATTATAAAAACATTATCAACAAATTTTGCATATGGTTTCCAAAAAATTTCAGGAACAAAGATTAAAGATGATTTTTTCAGGTCTATGAAAAATGGATCATATTTTATTGCATCTTGATAAAAAGTATGGATATCATTTGAGATATATAGTAAATATACAATAATCATCGGAGTAATTGTTATAAGTAAAATAATAACTCCACTAAAAATAAGATTTCTCGGACTTAAATATTTGCTTAAAGTTGAAGGAAATATTGCTAAATATCGATTTACAGTCGTTATAATGACACTAACAATACACATAAGTGAAAAAAAATAAAACTTGCAAAAACTGCTGCTGTAATATATGGATTTTCAACAATTGAAAAAATATGTGCAAATAAAAGTTAAAGTTGAAAAATAATAATAAAAATTCTGGATTATTGGATTTGGTAAACTCACTTTTGACATACTCTTTTCAGATTTGCTTTTTTTTTGCTATAATTTGTAAATTCAAAATAATTTTACTTTAACAGGTGTAATCAAATGCCAACAAAAATGTGTTACTGCGTTAAAATTTTATCTTCTTAGAAATTGAAAAAAAAACAAAGCAGGTGTTTTTGTAAAATTTTCAAATTTATTTTAGTCTATGGTTTTTATTAAATAATTTAATTTGGAATTTAATGCTTGAAGGAATAATATTAAAATAATATTTTCTTAAAAACCTAAACAGTTGTAATATATTTCGATTTCGTCAAAGCATTTGATAAAGTGCCTATTTCAAAACTCATCAAATCACCAAAGAAAGCTAATTCGAGGTAAATGTTTGAGAATTATTACCGTTTTGCTGTCCAATAGGGAATTTTTTGTCAAATTTTTGAAGTTACAACAAATATTCTTCTTTTCAAAGATCAAGGGTCAACATATTTTATTTTCTTTAAAAAATGAAGACTTAAATGATGAAAAAACAGACATGTCCCAAACCCTGTTCTGTTACACACAACACACATTTGTTGTCAGCAGTCTCAAGGAAAAAGCAAATTGTGTCAGAGAGTCGAATAAATGGATTATAAATCAATATTTTCTTTATTAATGCATCAAAGTGGTTTCTGGTTTTGGTGCAATTAAAAATTTTTTACTTATAATTTAATTTTAATTAAAACCTGTGACATTTTCTTTTTCTAATTCAAAAAATCCAGAAAACATAAAAACAAATAAAATATTTAAAATATTATGGATACAAATAAATATTTTTATCCAACGAAAAAATGATTTCTTTCAAAATGTTTTGAGAAAAATAGTCTTTGTTTTAACCACGTTCGCGGAAAAAATCGTTTTTTCTTAAGATCATTCAAAAAAGTGTAATATCGGTTTTTGCTTTTCTTTCATTACCAAAAATGTAGAAAATGTTTTTTACATTTTTTGAAAAGCTTCTTAAAATTCGACAAAAAGACAAAAGAAAACATTTTATGTTGACAAAATTTAAAACTTTTGTTGAAAAAAATTTTACATTTTTGAATAATTATGGTAAAAATCCATCAACAATTCTTTATTTTGCGAGAATTATATTTTATATTTTTCATCAAAAATGTTCTTGCTTTTGATGTAGCAATATTTTTTGGGATAATATATAATTAAAGTCCAATATTCTTTTATTTTTGTAAGAAATTAAAATGATAATTAAATTTACTAAAAATTCAAAAACTCCAACTGGGAGATTTTTTAGGAAAGAAGGAACACACTATTGAAATCGAAGATTGATCTTTTAATTCGCAAAACGCAATTCTTTTTTTAGTCACTTTGAAAGAGATTGCCCAAAAAAAATACGAAAAAGCTCATATATTTTTTTGTTTGTTTTTAGTTTTTTTCTTTCGAAATATCGATCTTTCATTTTTGAAAGTGAAAAATAAAGAGTTTTGAAAAAATAATGATTCTCAGTTGATTTATGACATATTTAAGTATTTATCCAATTTTTATTATTTTATAATTAAATTTTGTTATAATTTTACTTATTATTTTTGTGAATACAAACAAATAAATCCGGGTGTTTTAAAATAGCATAAAAAACGTGATGGAATTGTATAAAGCTCCATTTTTAATAAATTGTCATTTCAAATTAGATCATTTTATGATTTTTGTAGTTTTTTTTAAATCATCTGATATGAAGAAAATTTGCATGAAACAAATGCGGTTCTGAAAAAATTTGAGAAAAAATTTCAACAACAGTCGTTTTTGTCTCGGAAAATACACGAATTAGCATAATTATAATTAGCATTCCCAAATTCATCAATAAAAAAGGACTTTGTCCATCTTTTTTATTCTCATTCTTTGTATTTATTTTATTTGTGAATTATGTTTATTTTATATTTATTTATTTATATTTTTTTTACCTGTAGCGGAGACGTTAGTCCCCCCACCACAAAAATTTAAAAAAAAAATGTTTGTTAATAAAAAATTCAGCTTATTTGTCTTTATAAATGATTAATTCTGTTACAACGATTGTGATTTATCCCAATAAATTATTTTGTATTGTAAAATAACAAATTCATATTTTTTATGTTTAAACTTTTTTACGTTTTTTTGCATATAATGCCCCACGGTGCTGAACAATTCCAATTTCTAAAACCCCCTGTATCATAGTCAAAAAAGCCGTCCATTAATACACAGGTGCCTTTATTTATATTTGGAAAACCAGGCATCCATTGTTGATAATCAAAGTTTGAACCATCCGTCCATTGATAAGTTGTTCCATTATCAACAGGGTACAAACCAAGCCAAGGTGCTTCTTGATAAAAATCCATATACATGACATATGCTGAAATTGAAATAAAAAACTTTTAGATTACTGTCATTTAATGTTTACCCCAAATTAGCCGATTCTCTAAATCGCTATGAACAGATGCTAAATGTCCACCAATGCTATTGCAATATGTCTCAGATTCTGATCATGGTAAGAAAGATGAATAATTTGCGCAATAAAATGAATTTGTTGGTGCAAAATATGTCCATCCAGATGAACAATTTCGAAGTATTGGCAATGGCTGTGGAGAAAATGTTGCATCGGTTTCAGTTGGAGTAGTTCTCACAGATGTTGTTGTTGTCTTGGTTGTTGTCGAGGATATAGTTTTTCCAGTTGTTTTCATTGTAGTTGTAATTATATTTGTGATTAATATTTCACAAACAAATGTTTTATATGTAAAACAGCTTTCAGCAGTCCAATATGAATCATTAATGGACATAGAGGCACATAGAGATTCCGAAATATTTTTAGGTTCACCTTTCTTCCAATTATTATAATCATAATTACTTCCATCTGTAAATTCCCATACATTTTTTACAAACAAAGAATTTGCTCCAATCCAAAAATCTGGAAGTGGTTGAAAGTAATCTGATGCGTTCTCTGAAATTTAAATAACGTTTTTGATTTTTGGTTTTGGTTGATTTATGCTTACGTGCAATTTCGGCATTAGTAAATGCATTATGAATTGATGCAAGATGTCCGCCATTTTTCTGACAAATCCATTCAGCTCTTCCATATTCAGATTGAGTTAATATATAACAGTAATTATTCCAAGATAAACTTCCATCAGGACAACAAAAAACTAATGAAAATAAAATTAAATGCAAAAAAATTAAACGAAAAAACATTTTTTGTCTTTTTTCAAGGTTGAAAAAAACTACAAATGATTTTTTCAGCTCTTCGATTGCTTCTTATCTTATAATAAAACTAATAAAATTTATTGTTTTAATTGCTTTTTATTTTACTACAGAGTTGCAGAAAATCACAGGAGAAAAAAGTTGTTTAAAGAATACGAAAAAGCTGCTGTTTGTTAAATTTTGAGAAACGGAGTGGACTCTTTATCGAGCTGTTTTTTGCTTGAAATTTTTTTTTCGAAGTTTTGCTACTGTACGACTGTACGGCTCCATAATATTATTCATCGTTTTAAAGAAAGGTAAAAATCAGGGTTGAAGTAAACTCACTTATATATGTCTTAATTTAAAATAAAAAACTAAAAGTTAAAGGGACACTAGAACTTTCAGTATAAAAAATTTATTCTGCAGAAAAGCAAACGTGTAACAACCTTTTAATGCGGAAAATAGAAAAAAATCATAAAGAGAAATGTGGTGGGAAAACCAAAGAAATGAAAAATGTTTATTTAATCAATAACAATAGTTTTGAGCAGTTATAGTCTATTTCTATATTGAAAAAAAAAAACAATTATTTTTTCAATATTGAGAAAAAATTTGCGGAAAAGAGTTCACCGGAAGTACTTCCGCACATCCCTGTTTTACAGGTGGTACAACAGAAACTCCAAAAACAAAACAATTATGATTAAAAATCATTAACCATTTTTCTTCTAAAGTTTGCAATTAATTATTCTTCTAAAAAAATTTTTCATGTAAAATTTGCTGACGACAATTATCGACCATTCGCATATTGAATTTTTAGAAGTGAAAAAATGTTAAAAATACAAAAATTTTTATTTTATTTGTTTTTTTCTTGTTTTTGAAACTGCGAAACTTCTTTAACAATAATAAAAGCCTCTTTTGCAGCTGAAACAAAAAAATGCATAGCTTTTTTTCTTTCATTTGTGGAAAACCTTTCAAAAGAAAACAATATTTTACGAGCGAAAATGTCTCACCTTTTTCAAAACCAATTTTAAAGAGAGTTTTTATCGATCGAAACAAATAGTTTTTTCTTTTAAACATTTTGAATATTTTATAATGAACTTGTCTAAATTACTAGATTCTGTTAAGATGGAATAATGTTTATAAATTAAAATCAGATAAGTTTGAGCAAAAATGAATTTACCCGCAAAGCTATAAAACTTTTATACATTAATTAAAACAAAAAAGAACAAGAAATTTTCACATTTTTTAAAAATTAAATTTAATAAAAATTAAATTTTAGTTTTTAAAAAAATGTGGAATCACAGTAAAAACGGCGATCCGGCAAACAAAGCTTTTGCAGACTTTTTTCTTTTCAAATTCACAATTATAACTGTTTTTTTAAATCAAATTTCTCCATAATTTTTTGTGTGGCAAAGACAATGGAAGCATGTTATTATTTTTAGTTAATTAATAATTTTATTTTTTTTTCATATTTTTGGTCCACTCATATAATTGCACATATGCCAAAATTGTATTTGTTTGACATTTTTTAGCAAACGCAAGAATTTTCGATTTTGAGCTGTCAACAAAACAGCTAAAACATTTCTTCGCCTTTTTTGTACTACGTTTAATGCAATTTTCAAAACGTTTCGTGGCTTTGTTTATAAAAAAGAAACTATCAGTTAAAAAAGATGGTTGTTTTTTCAACATTTTTTTTAATATTTTATGCATTTTTTGTTCAATTTAAATTAATTGGTTTAAATATAAAAAAAAGGTTTTGAGATTTTTTTTAAAATCTAAAGGTGGTGGTATAACGGACCATTAATAAAAACAAAGATTAAAAAATTTTATAACAGATTTATTTTAAATTGTGCCTCTTTTGTTGCAAATTACACGTTCACGTGTTTCACCTGTTCTTTTTTATTCAAAATTATGCATTTAAAAAAAAATTATCGATTTTTTGATTTTTGAAGAACATTTAGTTTAAACACATATGTACCAATTAAGCAGTAATGTTGAAATGCAACAGTGCGGATGATTTTTTATAGCTTAGAAAATAAATGCTTCCTTTTTTGTTCTGTTTTTTAAAAAAAACTATTTTTTTAGCAATCGCAATTGCAACATTTTCTTTTTCGTAAACAATATTTTAAAGAAAGTCGCTATTGAGCAGACACAAATTTTTTTATACAATTGTTTCAATATTTTTTGTTTTTGGATTACTTAATTTATTAAGAACTGATTAGTGATAGTGTTTTATTTTATACAAAAAAATGGTGAAAGAATAATTATTGGTATTATTCCACAATAATAATAAATGCTCACAAAACTTTTGACACAAAATACAAAAAATTTAATTAAAATAAAACTGGTACAATATTTATTAATGCTGCATTTTTACACAATTACATTACAAACTAAAATGAAAAATTCACATAACTTTTTTTCTCATTTCTTAATATTTTTTCAAATTACAAACAAATTGACTTAAGAAGAAAAACATTTTTTGCTGAAAAAAAAAATATCAGACATTACACGACGTCAATTTTTTCTTTTTATCGGTTTTTCAATAGCAAAAAACAATGCGCTTTATTCTACGAAAGTAATTTTAGTAAAGTCCGAAAACATTTTGAATATTTTGTTTTGCAATTTACTTTTACAGGGTGTTCACGCTGGAATACCCCCAAAACAATTTCCATTTATACTCAAGATTTAAAAAAACTGTTTGTGGGGATCGATAGCCTATGACATCCGATTTTAAAATGTGGTTTTGGAATTTCTACCGTAACCCTTGGAAATTTTTGGTCCAAAACGAAAACCAAAAAAAGTCGAAATTTTCAAATTTTGTGAAGAATATCGTTTTTGAGATTTTTGGCATAGAGCGTTCTAAAGATCTCATCTAGCCACCCAACTCGCATTGTCATTTTCATGAAATTCGAAAATTTCGGCTTTTTCAGGTTTTCGTTATCGGACCAAAAAATTTTAAGGATTACGGTAGAAATTCCAAAACCAGATTTTAAAATCGGATGATATAGGCTTTCAATCTATTCATTTTTTGACAGAGTATTGCATAAAAAACCGGTAAAATTTGTCAAATATTTGAACAACAGCATTTCAATTGCATTTTTAATTCCACATTTGTTTTAACTCTTTAAAATATGTTTCAGATGTAACAGCATTTGACAAATTTTTTCCTAATACATTTTGAATCACAATTTCATTCTTGGCATTACCAACATTTTTTCTTCTCTTCAAATCAGCAAAAATTAAATGAATAAGAATAATTAAATGTGGTAAATTAAGAAACTAAAAAAACAAAATAATCTTTGATATTTGATATTTTTAATTGAAAAAAAAATAAAACTTACAACAAATTGTATGCTAAAAGGAAATGACGGAAGCTGGAAAGCAATTAATAATAATTTTATAACTGAACCCATTGGAACAATTATTGTATAAACAAGAATTAAAGGGAACAAGGCAGTTAAAATTTTTACGTTTTCAGCTATCT
>CABFKP010006284.1:0-10397 GCA_901779475.1 Panagrolaimus davidi
AAGTGTCGGAAAAAATTTTTTTTCACAGGGGGGAGTACGTGAAATCGTGAAAAATTTTTTCCGGAATTTTTGATTTTTTTATAAAAAACAAAATGGTAAAAAAGGTCAATAACGACTGTGAAGTCCGTTTTTGAAAATATTTAACAGAAACAAAATGCCGACCATTCAAAGTGGGGACTTTTTCTTGGACCACCCTGTATATGGAAAAGAATTTGCAAAACGGTGTTACAAAAGTCTTTTCAAAAGACATAATTCGTGTCAAGATGTTTATCTCATTTTTTCATCTGTTCATTTTTTGTTGCATCAATCAAAAAAATGGAAATATCATTGCTACCGAAAACAAAGGTGAAGGTGCTTTTTCTCTACCTTTTTGTTTTTCATTGATTAATTCCAAGCAATCATAACGCTTTTGAATTTTTGAGAATTTTTAAACTTTGTAATTCTCTGGCAGAACAGAATTAGTCTCTATTTTCTTTACGAATATTAATCCTGCATATTTATAAATAAATTCAACATTGCCAATTATCAACGATATTGTTGATAATGACATTGTTTTTAATCATAAATAATTTTGTTATAATCAGTTTTTTGTTAGTACAACAATATTTATGTTGTTACGAACGTTCGAACAAGAACAAAACAATATATTTTTGTTATTTTACAAAAAGTCAGATTTCATTTTTAAAAATCAACAAAAAGGTAAAATATTTTTTTAAAAGTGGGTAATACAAAAAATAAATAGTCGGAAAAAATGTTGCATATATTTTGGCATTTTTAACTTAAATGTGAGACACAACATGCTCTTTTTAAAATTTTCATGAAAAATACGTTAAATGCTTGGAGTAATTTCAATATTTTTGCCAAAAAGGAATTTGAAAAAATCAAAAATAAATTATTGTTCAGATTTAAGGGGTGTTATCAAATAAATAATGTAATTTTTCGGTAAATGCCGTTAAAACAACTGTTTCATCAGTATTTTGGAGTTCAAAGGGACACAGGATTTTACTGCACAGACTATTTCACCTTCACTCTTTTCAAAGGCACTTCCGAAATTGAAATTTGGAAATGCCAATTTCAAAGAGTAAAATTTATTAAAAATTCAAACAAATAATTTTAACAGAAATTAAAAAATTTTGTAAATAGATAACTATTTATTTATTTTTTCTTTTTTATAAACATGCGTTCTTTCGTTGACTGTAATTTTAGTGTCTTTTTCGAAAAAAAAACCACCAAATAGATCACCTTTGCAAAGGCAGTTGCAAAAAGAAAAAAGACAAACGGATGTTCTTTTTTTTCTTTCCTGAAAGAAAAAACACAAACAAATGACTTGGGTTTAAATTCATGGTCTTTGTCTTCCAAGGTAAAATAAAAAATGACCATCTGCTGTTTTTTTTTTTGCTATTGATTTTGCACAAGTTAAACGGTTATTTGCAATGCTTTTTTACATTTTGATGAATAAATTCTTTTAAACTGTTTTTCTCTTGATTTTTTTGCCTAAAATAATGGACGATAAGAATCTTCAAAAACAAACAAAGGTTTGTTACTTATTTTTTAAGCTGAAATAAAACATAATTTTTACAGGCTGATTTAAATGGTATAAAACTCTTAACATTTAATGATGAAAATAAACCTTTTTATAATGGATCCTGTAAAATTGTGATTAATAAAATAACGGAAAAATTAATTGTGGAACCCTTAAAAGAAGGTAAGCAAAAATTCCTGCTACTTTTAAATGTGTTTTATTGGTTTTATAATTTTAGATATAAAAATTCTCACTGTTTCATTCGACTCAAATTTTCTTTCCCAAAAGGTAATTTTTCTTTTTGTCATTAATAAAATCATTAAATTTTTACAGAATATTTTATTTGTTGAACCAATCAATGATTCCTGCAGATTTGCTTTAATTTTTGATAAACAAAAAAGTTGTATAAAAGTATTTGATATACTTTTTCGAGAAAAAATGAAAACAACGAAAAATGGCAGAAATATTGAATTTAAAAATAAGATGTTACTTCCATTAACCGATAAATTGGATGACCCTCATATATCGGATATTTTAAAGAAGTTCCTTTCTTTTTTTAACAAAGAAAAGAAACGTGCGATTATTAAGTTTTTACAGAAACATAACAAAAATTGTGCAAAATGGATGGAAGAAAATGTTAATCGGTAAGTGTTTATTTTACGTTAAAAAAGTACTCAAAGTGGCTCCAAATAATTTTTTTTTAATTGAGAGAGGAGAACTAGCAATTTTAATTAAGTTAAAAATTTTTTTTAACTTAATTAAAATTGCTTGATTTTGAAAAGACCGAAATACCGAAATTTCCGTTTTTTGAATTCGGGCTTACGAATAACTTCAATATTTTGGGCAGAAAGAGTTTTTACGGTTTTTCAGTATTTCGATTTCGCAGAAATATCCCTCTAATATCCTTGAGCCGGAAATATCTCCTAAAATTATTCTTTTCAGGCATTATAATTTGCGAAAGCGTGTCTGCAACAAACCAAATGCTAAAATTGTTAAAACAGAACTAAAAGAAGAAGCAACAAAAAACTTCTTAATTATTCCTTCAACAGAAAATACCCAATACGAAAGCAATCATTTAATTTATAAACCAAATTATGAAATAATTATTGATGATCAACAAAAGAAACGATTAATCATTTTTGAACCAACAAATAAAGAATTATGTTATGAATATTATCCAAAAAAGGCTGTACAGTTCTATTGTGCCGGTTGTCATCGTTTAACAAAATCAATAACAGTAAAACTGTATAATTATGGAACAAAAAAAGAACATGTAAGAATTATAAATTTTGATCATATCTGTGAACTTCGACCTTACAATCCTGAAAAATTCTTGAGAGAATTAATTTATGAACCATTTTATGAATTTAAAACGATAATGAAAAAGGGAAAAAGTGTGAAAGAATTGTATATTTTTACAACCGAAGAAAGGAAATATTGTTACAGATTTACATATTCAAATTATTCTTGTACTGGTTGTGAAGCAAGAAAGCAAATTGTTACAGGGAGATTGTTTACAGATAAAAATGGAACTGAATGTATTCGAATGGGTATTAATAAACATGTTTGTAAACCTCAAGTTTATGAACCTACAGCAGCTGATTTTATGGAATCTGAAGGCAAAAATTCAGAACCCGCAGGAAAAAGCAGAAAACCAAAACTTCCGGTAAAACTCAGTGAATCTGAACCCAAAAATAAAGAAAACGAACATAAATCAACAAAATCAGTGCCAAAAGCTATTCAACCCATATGTGATGAACCTTCTAAAAATGCTATTAAATTAAATACTGAATATGAATTCGAACTCAATGCCACAGAATTCACATTTGTTCCATCTGAATTGGGATATACTCCGCGATTGATAATTTTTGCCAAAAATGACAAAACTCTTTGCTATGAATTTTCATCATCATCTACTTCATTTCATTATTGCACTGGTTGTTCAAAACTCAACAACAATATGCCAAATTTATACGTTAGAGTTCAAAAAAATGCCAAAAATGAAGATATTATTCTAACAAAAAATGAAAAACATATATGTAAACCAATCAAATTTGATCCATCAAAATACAAATCTCCAACAACCATAAAACCTTCAAATTATATGTTTTATAAAAATTCAAAAGGAATTCCAAAAATGATAATTTTTGCTTCAAAAGACAAAAAACTTTGTTATAATTATAATTTGGTTAATCGAGATAAAATTTGGTATTGTTCAGAATGTTCAAAACAAAAAAAGTTAATTTCTGCAAAAGTTCGAATTGATTTTGATGATGAAGAATATGTTCAACTTGGAAATGTTGGGCATGTTTGTAAACCTTTAAAATATTCAACTTTGAAATCGGCGATATTTGAAATTGTCAAATCCACAGATGTAATTATTCCAAAAAGAATTGAAGGAAAAGGAAATATTTTGACAGAACCTTTTGAATTTCGAACAAATAAAGATGGAATTAAAGATCAAATTTTAATTATTTTTGCTTCAAATGAAAAGAAACAATGCTATATTTTTGAATATACAAATTCATCAAAAAGTTATTATTGCAAAAAATGCTTAAAAGAAAATTCTTATATTTCGGCAAAAATTTGTGAAAAAGATAAAAAGAAATATGTTATGTTGGGACAAAAGGAACATATTTGTAAACCTGTAAAGTATGATTCATTCAAATAATCAAATCTTACTCAATTATTCTTTTTGTTTACTTTTTGAAATTTCTTTAAAAAACAATACTTTCTTAATTTTTTAATATATTTTGCGTTCTATCTGTTATCACGTCGAATCGAAAGTAAAGAAAAAGTTTTTTTTGTACGCCAATGTTTGGTAAAGTGTTATTCAACCGTTGAATTTCAACGCATCCAAGAAAAAAATTTGTCAATAGAAAAGAACAAAGGAACAAAGTTGCGGAAATGAACGAAAATATTTTTCGAATGGTGTTGAAAAACCTTTTGCCAAACATTGCCATACAAAAAACATTTTGTTTCGACATGTATTTTTAAAAGAAATTTTTAAGCTTTTTCATTTTTGAAACTGCTCTTGCCTGTATTATTTTTGTTTTGTTTTTGTAATAAATTTGAAATTAAAAAATCTTAAATTTTTGTTTCCATTTTCTTAAAAACTTTTTTTCATCTCTGTACCTCTAATAAATTAAAAAGTCTGTAATCTTTAATTACTTCCAATACATGTAGTTTCACAGATAATTTAATTATTTTTTGTTCTTGGCAACTGTGACCTCAATTAATTAGTTTTTTCTTTAAAAAAAGTATAATTAGTTTGTAGCCGGAAATATTGTCTTCCTAAATAATGAAAACCCTATTAAATGAAAAGAAAATCTCAGAAACTTAATTATTTTTAAATTAAAAAAGTATAATTAAAAAATTAAAAAAAACAGTATTTAAGCTCAAGTTTTTTTAAAGTTTTCATTTCTTTTTAAGTTGTAAAAATTAAAAAATAATGGATACGGTATTTGGAATAATATTGAAACAATCTGCAACTGTCATTCAATGTACAACTCGTGGACTTGAATGTTTTGTTGTACTATTTTTAATTTGTCAATGTTTAAAGAAAAAATCGATTTTTAAATCTACATATTTTATAATTTTGAATATTGGATATTCATATGATTTAGTACTTTTTGCAACATGGTTATGGCCAACTCCATCTCCACTTTATTATTTCATTGTAATTTTAGAGGAATGGTTTAACGTTTTCTTTATTACAGCTTGGAATGTAATTTTATGTTTAAATCGTTGCACGGCTTTAGTATTTTATTATAAATATAAAAAGGTTTGTTTTTAGTTTCTAAATTTAAAAAGTGGTACCAAGAATAACATTAATGCCCGCTTATTTTGGCAATTCAAACATAATTAAAAAATATAGGGTGACCCAAGAAAAAATAATTTGGCAGGGAAATCATTTGAGTTTGCTTTAAACAAAAATGGTTCTCACAGACGAACACAGAATTGGATAGGATCGATTTTTTTCAAATCACAATTTCGACTTTTTTCAAAAAATTCTTTTTATGAAAAGTAAAATCCGATCTAATATTGATTTCATCTGTGAGCACCGTTTTCGTTTAAATCGATCTCAAACGATTTGCTAGACAAAAGAAATTCGGACATTTTCTCGGGGCACCCTGTATTACAGACAATGATGCAATTTTGATTACCATTTCTGATTATGTTAATTTTATTGCGTTTTTCAGATATGGAATTTTTATACAACACTTTTTGCCATCACTGTTATTCTATCATTCCCTTTTGCAATTGATGGCATTTCACTATACTATTCAAGTTGTACCCTTCAAACAAATGGAATTTGTTACATTTATCGAAAATCATATTTAACCAAAGCTACTGCAATTAATGGAGGATTTATGATTGCAATGGTTGCATTAATTTTTATTTCAATGTATTATTCTCGAAAAGTTATTTCAAAAGCTTCTTTATCAATTCATGCAAAAACTGAACATCGATTAATTCATCAAGCTCTATTTTCTACGGTTCTTCTTTTCATTGCTTTTGGCCTTAAACTTGCATCTGCTTTAACTCCAGATTTTAATACTCTCATGTTCTTTTCATATCTTTCAAATATTGTAACACATTTACATCATTTGGCAGTGATGTTTTCACATTTTTGGTTATCGCCATCTTTCAAAATTGCAGTGCTAAAATTTTATCACTTGAAATTTTTAATACCAAAAAAATCAAATGGTGTAACAAAAATTGCAGCAGCAGCAATTTCAAGGAATTTTCAACGCAGAATTTCGTCAACAAAAGTTGCCGCTTGATTCTATTTTTTGTTGTTAGATCCAAACAAGTTTTTCGCTTTAATAACGTTTTTAAAATTAAGATAAATTATATCAGTTTGTGTTTTTTCTTCACAAATAAATGTTTTGTTAAGTAATGTAATGAAAAGAAAAAAAATTTTCTGGTAATCCTTTTTCAAAAAAAATAAAATAAAGGATTTTAAACAGTGATTCACGTTTAAAATTTTGTCTCAAATGTTTGTTTGCAAAAAATATAACAATTTTTAAATATCATGTGATAAATATGTTTTTTATACCAAAGTCTGCCACAAATATTCCTTAAAAAATTGATAAAAGTGTACTCTTTGTTTACTCAACATCAAGAAAAAAAGAGATACTTATCACTGGCAAAGCTAATGCTCTTTTTTTTAAGAGTTTGTTCAACAATTCAATGAAATAATCAAAAACTAATCAATTTTGGCAAAAAATCATTAATACATTTTTTTAACTCTAAAAAGTAGATGTTATTGTTTTTTTGTGCAATTATTTTTTTGTTCAGATGTGGTTGTTGTAATAAATTTCAAAATGACTGTGGTGTGGAATTTCAACCTTCAGAAAAAGAAGTTCAAAAAACTTTAGTATTATTAAAAAAAGATTATAGGTTTCTGTTTTAGTTAATATTTCGTGGAAAGTCTTTAACAACTTTTGAGCACCCATGGTTTTGTCATTTTGATGTTTGGTACAACAACGAAATCAGTAAGTATATTGCATGTAACACTTTTGTTAACTTATATAAAATTTCAGAGCATTGTAGTGGAATTTTAATTTCTAATAACGTATCCTTAACATCTGGAAGTTGTTTTATTGATAAGGACCGAATGCCGCATAAAAAGATTGCATCTTTCTCGTGTGGAATTTCTTCTCAAATGATACCTTTGATTCCAACAAAGGTAACAAAGCAAAATACCTTTAGCCATCGTTTGGCATTGATACATTTTAAAGATCCTACAAATGATGATCCCTTGGATAAAGAAAAAGGATTAAAATTTTCAACACATATTCGGCCAATTTGTTTAGCCGATTTTGAAAAATTTTCAGAGGGATCTTCGGTTACTGTTATTGGAAGTGGTTTTAACTGGTTGTGTAAGCTGTTATAATCTAAAAAGGATATTAACAAGAATAAAAAAAATATTTTAGCGACAAATAAAGGTGAATCAAAAGTCCTAAAAGCGGAAATTACAGTAAGAAATTCAAGCAAATGTAATAATTTTACTGAATTGAATCAAGATCGAATCGTATGTGCCGGAGAAGCTTTTGTTGGTATTCGTGAAGGAGATGAAGGTGCTCCACTTTTAGTATTTTATCAAAAACGATTTTATCTTATTGCAATTGTGACTCTTGAACGAGAATAAATTCCATATCGCTTTTTACAAAAATTTTACCCAGTTTTATTTACCAGGAATTGCACCGCTTTGTAATCAATTAATTCACAATCACACTAATGTAAGATGCATTTCAAATGTTATTCCAATTGAATCGACGAAAAAGAAATTTTCATGTGGTGCTGTTCTTGAGCCATCTTCTCGTAGACAACGTGCTATTGGTAAAGATCTCCAGCATTTACAACCATGGTACTGTAAAGTTTATATTCAAGACCTTGAACAATGTAGTGGGACTTTAATTTCATATAAGCATGTTTTAACTGTAGCACACTGTTTACGCGATACCAAGTTTGATGATTGCTCCATTCATTGTGGCATTGGTTTTGAATCAATCTCGAAAATAGCAAAAGTAAGAAACCATAGCGACTTCAAAGAAGGTAACCTTGAAAACGATATTGCCGTTATTGAACTTGAAAATGAAATAGACTTTGACGGAAACGTTGGTGCTGCGTGCTTAACTAAAGATGATGAAATTATTAATAAAAATTCAGATTTAATCGCAGTTGGTAATGATTTAGGTATACCAAAGACTGCGATATCTATTGAATTGAAAGCTTCTGGTTCTGCTAACTGTCAAGCATAGTGAGTTTCCAGTATTATTTCAAGCGTTTCGGTCATTTTTTCCCATTACAGACACTATTAATACCATTTTTTTCAGTTTCGGTTTTTAAACAAATCCACAAACATCCCTCTGTTTAAAATCAGAAACATCAAAGACAACACCCGGTGACAGTGGTGGACCATTATTAAAGCTGATAAATGAAAGATGGCATGTTGTTGGAATTGTTTCCGGTGGAATAAATCAAACCAAATTTTCCAATAATTATCTACATTTTACTCGAATTTCCGGTTTTTGCAATTTCATCGCAGAATCAACAACCCATCACGTTTTTTGGTCTAAAAATAGTTCTTTCTCTGCTTCGGTTAAATTTCCTTTCTTCTTATCATTTTTGATAATAACAGTTTTTCGTTTTCTTATTCTGTTGTAAATATTTTCTTAGGAATAAATGAAGAACATAAAAAATAAATCCAAACAGAATAAAGCAAATTATCTTTTTATGAATTATTAGAACGTAAAATATCTTTTTCAATTAGTTTCGACTTGCATTTTTATAATTATGGCAGGTGATACAATCAAATGGTCGGGGAAATTTATTTGAATCGTACCTGTCATAAAAGAAAGTTATTTTTAAAACATCAAAAAGAATTTTTTGTCTTCAAAATCTCTTAAAAATTCTAATTATTTTAACCAAAAAAACGCCCTATCGACTTATTAAATTTTGAACTTTTTAATCAACTTCAAAAGAAGCATTAATATATATTTCTATTTGTTTTTATATGAGTAAAAAATTTGTTTTGTTAGTACGTGTAAACTTGAAAAAATCGCTCTCATGTTTTTTTCATTTTGTGATCATTTTCATTCAATAAATCTCCCCTCCTTTCCTTTTTGGCGAAATTAAATAAATAAATCTTGGAATACTTTATTGGTTCCAACTGGTCCCATTTTAAAATTGGTAAGGCCACAGGCAAAATATTATTTAAATACATACAAACCACTGTTATCACAAGCCTAAGCCATTTCAATCTTTAAATATTTCAAATATTCAAATATTTTAATATTAAAACAAGAGGATCGCTTTTTTCATAATCGATAAAATGTTTTTTTAACAAAACTTGAGAAAGCAGCAAAATACATTTTTATCGAGTTTGATTTTTTTTAGTAGTAAAAAAAGTTTTATGAAAAAATCTATTTAAACAAACAATGAAAAACTCAACAAAGAATTTTTTTCCAAAAGCTTAAGGAGAAAATCTTCAAAAAATTAAATTGAAAATTTATTTATAACAGATTCCGAAGGCCAAATGTTAAAATTTTTGATTTGCTTGAATCATAAAATATAAAATATGAGAAAAAAGAGTTTACTATTGCAAAATTTTTTAGAACAAAATTTGTTCGGTGTCGCTTGGCCAGAAACCAAAGATATTCGAATTTTTCTCAAAGGTATGCATCATTTTTTGAAATACACAACTTAAAAATTATGTAAAATTATTAATTAAAAGAAGATTTTTTGCATAAAAAGTACAAAGAATAATATAAAGAAAAAATTTTTTTTAAATTATAAAAGTAAATTTGTAACAAATTGTAAAAAATAAAAACTGTATAATGATGTACAAAAAAAATAATAAGTATGTTTAAGAAAAAGATTTTTAAAAATCAAGTGGTTTTTGATCCCGAATCCATTTTTGAACTTCTTCAAATGTAGCATTTTTAGTTTTAAAAAATTTAATGAATTCTTCAAATTCTTCCACTGTAAATCCAGCCCATGTTTGAAGTGCTTCTGTATGTGTTTTTGTTTCACCATTTATTTTTAATTTTCGAAAATGTCGTTTAATTGTAGGTGCTACAAAATCTTTTTTGGCAGTTTTACGTAATTTAAAATATTCATGAAGAAGTTGAGTTGCTTTGACAAGTCTAGAATCCAAAGCAGAATTTTCCCGAGTTTTACATTCGCTGATCCATATTTTTTTTCCAACGGTTGTATTTTTTCGTACAAAATCTTTTGATTTACTTGAATTCTTTAACATTGATTGTGCAATATTGGTATTCAAATACTTGACTTTAATTGACACTAGAGGAACCCAGCCCCTCCGGGGCTGTCTTCCATAGTTTTTGCCAATATCAATGTTATA
>CABFKP010006294.1:0-10397 GCA_901779475.1 Panagrolaimus davidi
TTTGCTGCAAAAAAGTGTTGTTTGCGAACGCGACACGAAAATATTTCTTTCAAACGAATGTGTTCCCCGGCTAATAAAAATTAATTTTTTTGTTTTTTTAACACTTAATTAAACCTTAATATTAATATTTTTTTTATTTTTTCTTTTTTTATTTCCAATGATTTTTTTACGGCGATTCTAATGCTACCAAACTTATAACATTTGGCGAACTTTGAAAAAACTGCGCGCGTTCCTAAATAAAAAAAGGCAATTTTTTTTTGTTTACTCATGTTGCGCGCATTAATAATGATCCTACCAAAGATTATCGTCAGACATTGTAGTACTTCAAAAATAATAAACAAGAGTTGCAGTCAAAGAATTTTGGATCCTTTTTTATAAATGCAAATTTGTCATTTAAAGTTTTTTATGAATTAGCATATAGTTTATATGCATTTTTCACATTTCAACGTTATCTCAAAATTGAAACAGTCATTTCTCATCATTTTCTTTCATTCAATTTGGTTGCTTCAATGAAATTTTCTCAACAAATTTGTTAATTCTTTCGCTTTTCTTTTTTGCTTTGCTTCTTTCAACTTTTATTGATGCAAAAAAATGTATTGCTGCAGAATTATGTTATCCTAATGGACAACATTCAATTTCCCAGGGTTAGTTTATATTATGTTTATATATGTATTACTTTTTTTAAATATTATCTTAAGGGTGGTCTCCAACAGGAACAAAAGAATGTAGTGATGATGTTTGTTATGGTTTCGAATGTATAAATCTTAAAGGTTATGTTATGTATGGATTTGGATGTTATGAAGATTTCGTAAATGCATGTAAATATAAACAATCAAAGATTACAGAAGATGCAAATGGAAATAAAAATTATACATATTATGATGAAAATGCTATTGCTGTTTCATGTTCTGATGGTTCTGCTGATTGTGCATTAATTCGTCACAATACAATTATTAATGTAAGTTTATTTTTCTGTTTTATAAAGTATTCAATGCAATGTACATAACGTTCTTTTTTATTTAAGAGGGATCCTAAAATTTCTGAATCTTTTGGTAGCAACCATGAACATTACGGCCCAGGTGGTTGTGATTATGATAATTCACCAATATCAGTACTTTCTCAAGTTCAATGTCGGCAAGGTGGACAGTGTTTAACTGGTGATTCAGAACATCTTGACGATCCTCTTTCATACCCTCTTACAACATGTTCTGAATGCTTTCAATTTGCTTGTTCTGGTAATGATAGAGTTATGAGGGGATATGGATGTTTAGAAGATTTTGAACGAATTTGTACAAATGTTCCATCAAATGTTATGCAAAAAATCAAAGCAAATCCAAAGAATTATTTTTATACTGATAATAGTTCTACTCTTACGGCAACTTGTTCTTACAAAAATGATTGTCAAATGGATGCAGCTGTAAAATATGTAAGTAATTTCTGTGCTATGTTTTATTATGGCAAATATTTTTTTAGGGAAAAAGTATGCCTTATAAATTTGATCTTTCTAAATCATTCAAAAATTCTAGTATTAAAACTTGTTCATATGAAGTGAGATTTATCTAATTTTAAAAAACGACTAATATTATATTTTAGCCTCTTCCTCAACCTAAAAATGCTCTTTCTAAAACAACCGACAATGGTGCAAATAATATTCGAATTTTTGGAATGATTATTTTTGGATTCATTTTTCTTCTTTGGTAATCTTTTTTGAAGTCAGTGATTTTTATATGTAATTTAATTATTCGAGCATTTTTTTCGTAATACAAAATAAATAAAGTTAATTTTAAAAATGTGGTGTAAATTTCTGTAAACAAAAAACACTAAAAAAATTTAAATTAATCTTGTAAAATTTGCATATTGTTTATTCATTTTCTACATTTCTGCCTTTTTTCAAATTTGAAACATTCATTTGTCATCATTTTCGTTCATTCGTTTTTGTTGCTTCAATGAAATTCTGTCAACAAATTTTTTCGCTTTTCTTCTTTGCTTTGCTTCTTTCAACGTTTACTGATGCAAAGAAATGTCTTCTGGATTCAGAATGTTATTATAATGGTCCACATATTCATGGTAAATTAATATTTTACATGTATTAATCATTCATATTTAGCGATGAAATCGACTGAAACAAAAGAATGTAGCGATGATATTTGTTATTCATTTGTATGTATTAATCCTGATAATCAAGTTATGGTTGGATCAGGATGTTATGAAGATTTCGTAAATACATGTAAATTTATTCAATCAAAGATTACAGAAAATGCAAAAGAAAATAAAACGTATAAATATTATGATGAAAATGTTGTTGTTGTTTCATGCTCTGCTGATGGTTCTGCTGATTGTGCACGAAAGGAAGTTATTTCTCTCATAAATGTGAGTTGTTTTTTTTGTTCATTTCTTTTAAGACACGTTCCATTTTTAAAAAATGGATGCATGAAATTTAATTTTTTTACCACTAAGAAGCACGAAAAAATTATTTTTAGGCCAAAATTAGGCTCTGTGCAGGTTTTATTGTGTCGGGAGTGCCAAAATCGACTTTTTTCTTTTTGATATGATATTTTTATCTTTAAGCAGTTTTAACTGTCATTGCTTCCTTAATTTATTTTCGAGGTTGCTGTTTCCGAATCAGGAATCAGCTTTCTAAATTTTCATGTTACGACAATTTTTGCACTTTGATTGTGTACAATGGGGGGTAAAACTGGGTCATTATAAATGGACAACATTTTAAAGCATTGAACAATGTTGCCGGAACACCGATGCAAGTGTTATGTTTTTGAAACAGAGATATGCGGAAGCACTTCCGGGGAACAGTTTTCCGCAAATTTTTTCCCAATATCGAAAAAATAATTGTGTTTTTAAATAATACATTTCTGATTTACTTTTATCATAGTTTTTATCTGTCCAAATAGAAGTTAAATATACGATTTTATTAAAAAATTAGAGCTCATTTTTGCTACCTTTTTGGAAGAAGTGCCAAAGGAAATTCTGTCTAAAAATGGAGTGGAAGTAAGCTATAATTTTTTAATAAAATCGTATATTTAAATTTTGTTTGGACAGATATAAGCTACGATAAAAAGTAGATCAGAAATGTATTATTTAAAAAAACAATTATTTTTTCGACATTGAGAAAAAATTTACGGAAAAGTGTTCCGCGGAAGTATTTCCGAACATTTGTTTTGAAAATATTAAAGAAAAAAGCAAGCGCGATAAATTTTCACTGTTACATTTAAATGTGTTTTAGGACAAACTATCAGACAGTTTTGGTGATAATCATGAAGCAATCCATTCTGATGCGCCTTCCTGTACCTATAACAATTCAGCTCTACCAACAAAATCTGAAGTTAAATGTCTTAAAGGTGGACAGTGTTTAACCAATTCAGATCAATATAATGAAACAGCTTTTTACGAATATCCATATGTTGTCTGTTCTGAATGTGTTGCTTTTGAATGTTCTGATAATGATAGAGTTATGAGAGGATATGGATGTTTAGAAGATTTTGAACAAATTTGTACAAATGTTCCATCGACTGTAATTGAAAAAATCAAAGCAAATCCAAAGAATTATTTTTATTCTGATAATGATACTTCTACTATTATTGCAACATGTTCTTATGATGATTACTGCCATCTTGATGCAGTTAATACATATGTAAGTAATTGTTGTGGTATGTTTTATTATAGCAATTTTTTTAGGGAAAAAGTTTGCCTTTCGGTTTTACAACTGAATTTAGCCTTACTGAAAAATTTAATGATGAAGAAAATAATAAAACTTGTTCATATGAAGTAAGTTTCATTCATTTGGGAAATTCGAACAAAATTATTTTAAATATGTTTTAGTCACTTTCTGGAGAAATAGGCCATGCTGCAGCACTAACAGGAAATGGTGTAAATGGTTTTACAGTTTCTGGAATGATTATTTTTGGATTCATTTTTATCTATCTTCTTTGGTAATCTTTTTTGATGTTAGTGATTTTTATATTTAATTATGTGTGATTTTTTTGTAATACAAAATAAATGAATTAAATTTTAAAAATGCCGAACGAATCTATGTAAACAAAAAAAACACTAAAAAAGTTCAAATTAATTGTTGTAAATTTGCATATTGTTGATTCATTTTCCACATTTCAATGTTTTCTCAAAACTGAAAGAGTCATTTCTCATCATTTTTCTTTCATTCAATTTGGTTGCTTCAATGAAATTCTTTCAACAAATTCTTTCGCTTTTCTTTTTTGCTTTGCTTTTTTCAACTTTTGTTGATGCAAGAACTAAATGTTCAGCTGCTGGGGAATGTTATCCAAATAATTTTGATGAACTTAAAGGTAAGTTAATATTTTCTCATTAATCCAAATGATTGCCCATTTGAACAATTTTTTATCGATCCTGTGTTGGTTTTGTTCGGAGCCAATGTAGGCCGAAATAAAAAGACTTTCAAAAGCCATGGATTCTTTATATTCGTTCATTTAGGAATTACTTCGGAACATGTAATAGAGTGTGCAGATGATATTTGTTATGCTTACAAATGTATTAATCCTGAAGGATATATTATGCATGGTTCTGGATGTTATGAAGATTTCGTAAATACATGTAAATATATTCAATCAAAGATTACAGAAGATGCAAAAGAAAATAAAAATTTTCAATATCAAGATACCAGTGTTATTGCTGTTTCATGTGATGGTACAAAAAATCAGAATTGTGCACAAGATAAATATTTTGCATTATATTCTGAATTTGTGAGTTTTTTGATTTTTTAAACGACGATTTTTATACTTATCTGGTATCCCCAAAAAGGTGTAGTCAGAGATCCCAAAGGAAAGGGCGTTTGTCGGCACCTTTTATCATTATATTTTATCTGAAACTATATGAATTTTTGTTTTTAGAAAAAATACAGATATAGCGTTGATCATGGATTTGGTGAAAATCATAAAAAAGATTTTGGTATAAATGAGAGTTGTGCATATGATGATACACCACTTCCTGCATTACATCAAGTTCTATGTCGTCAAGGTGGACAATGTATAACTGGTGATTCAAAATATGATATTGATGCTGCTAGTTCATACCCTCATACAGCATGTTCTGAATGCGTTCAATTTGCTTGTGCTGATAATGATAGAGTTATGCATGGATATGGATGTTTAGAAGAATTTGAACAAATTTGTACAAATATTCCATCAAATGTTATGCGAAAAATCAAAGCAAATCCAAAGAATTATTTTTATACTGATAATAGTTCTACTATTATGGTAACTTGTTCTTACGAAAATGATTGTCAAACGAATGCAGTTGAAAAATATGTAAGTAATTTCTGTGCTATGTTTTATTATAGCAAATATTTATTTAGGGAAAAAGTATGCCTTATAATTTTACTCTTTCACAATCATTCAAAAAATCAAATTTGAAAACTTGTTCATATGAAGTGAGATTCGTTTAGTCATTAAATTTTACTAATATTGTATGTTTTAGTCACTTTCTCGTGGAGCAGCACATACGAGAAATGATGCAAATGGTTTAAAAGTTTCTGGAATGATTGTTTTTGGATTCATTTTTCTTCTTTGGTAATCTTTTTTGATGTCAGTGATTTTTATATGTAATTTAATTATTCGAGCTTTTTGTTGTAATACAAAATAAATAAAGTAAATTTTAAAAATGTGGTGTAAATTTCTTAACCTGTAAACTAAAATAAATGCTTGTAATTAATCGTTCGAAATTATTATTTTTCAACTATTAAATTTCTTTCTCTGAATTACTTCAAGTGAAAGATTTAAGTGCATATTACTTGAAAAAAAGTTGTCCAGTATAACACTTTTACATTAAAATTGTTTCTACTGTTTTGAAGCAATGTTAAGCTACAACTATCTTTTTTAAAGAAAAAATAAAATTTGTGCAATGAAAAAAACGTCATTCTTTATAGAACAATAAAATAACTTAAATTGACTGAACAAAGAATTAGATGTATGTTTGAAAAAGCATTTTTCTTATCAGCAGTTTTAAGTGAAAATTTTATGTTTCTAATAGCAGCACTAAATAAGAAGAAAAGAATTATCAGCAAAATTTAATTCGTCAGTTTTAGCAGGTATAGAAATAATATACATATGGATTATATTTTAGGGAAAAATAGTTGATTATAGTTTTTTATCAGTAAAAATAAAAAAACATTAATTTGCACAAATTCGTTTTAGCTTTCTTGAAAAAAAGTATGACGAATTTTTTGCTTTAAAAAGGCGGGATCAAAAAGGGTGCAAATTTTATCAAATAGTATTATAGAAAGCAATACTTAATTTTAATGTTTCTGATAAAAAAAATTTTTCTCAGAATTTTTCATTCTTGAAAAAAGTAAAAACTTCCGATGGGTGCATATTTTATTTTATTGCTTTTAAATTTTTAGGTAAGAATTCAGCCATGAATAAGTTTTTACTTTTGATATGTTTGATTGTTTGTGTAAAATCTGAAGTTAATATATCAGATTTCTTTCCATTTGGAACCGCAAATGGCGATGCCGAATTAATCCGTGGCAGTGATGTTAGCTCTCCCCCGTTAATTTTATCAATGGCATTTCCATTTTTTGGACTTCCACAAGCAACTTTATGGGTCAATGAAAATGGTTTAATTTCATTTAATCGAAAAATATCTGATTTTACTCCATGGTGTAAAGCTGCTCAATCAGATTATCGGATAATTGCACCTTTTTGGTAAAAACAAATTATCAAAAATTTAAAAATTCTTACATTGTTTTTAGGGCTGATGTGGATGCTCGTAGAAGTGGTGATATCTATTATCGGCAGACTACCGATTCAGCTGTATTGGCAAAAGGTGAAGCAGAATTGGCAAAAGCTTTTAGCGATATTGGGCATATTAATCTTAAATGGGCTTTCATTGCTACATGGGTAAATGTAACATATTTCCGAGATCCACCTGGTTCTGATGAATCTACAAGACTTCGAAATACTTTTCAAGCCATTTTATTAACTGATGGGAGTCAATCTTTTACAATCTTTTATTATAATCAAATTACATGGACTACTGGAGACGTTAGTAATGGAATTAATGGTTTAGGAGGTAAGCTTTCGTTGATCTGATCAATCCTAATATAAAGGTTTAGGGACCCCAGCTGAAGTAGGATATGATTTGGGAGATCAAAGTCATTTTGAATTTGTAAATGGATCTTGTTCTGAAGCTGTAATAAACATCACAAAAAATAGCAATGTTAAAAGTCCTGGAAAATGGATGTTTAAAACTTTTGAAGTTCCAACTACACCACCCCCGCAATGTCAAACAAAATATACTGGTGATTTTTGTGTTACACCAAGTAACATTGATACACTTGGACATGTCAATTTGGATATTTCTGAAATACAATTAACTGTTACAGAAACAGTCGTTTGTCGGTACCATGATCCATATGCAAATGTCACGGATTATAATGCAACAGTATGTTTTTGTTTTTAATCACAGAAATTCTTGAATAATATTCTTTCAGTTGCTTTCTTTAACCCATATCCAATGTTTTACTCCATATTTCTATACCGTTGGTAGAATTACAATGGAACTAATAATTCTTGATAAAGATGGAAAGGAAAGAGTCCTTACTGGTTATCTATATATCCGAGCTTTAACAGAAGCAGATAATTCTCTACAATTTGAACCACAATCTAATGGTTCATTGCTTTTTAAATGGAATCCAAGTGATCTTAATTATGGGGAGGACTCAAAAAGTATTAAAGGCTTCTTTCATATTGTATTTATGAAAACGTGTGAAGTTGTTGTCGATGCTGCGGAAGCATGTATCAAGCACCCTGTTATGTGTGAATTATGTTTTGCATTACCTGAAGCTTGTGTAGAAGTTTATGTTGAAAAAGTAGTTGCTCATGCAGTTGCTTCAGCAGTTATTGAAAAAGGTGAAGAAATGATTCCAGCTCTTCTTCCAGGAGAAGGTGGAACGTTATCACGGATATGTGGAGGTAAAATTACTCCAGAAAAGATGGCATGTAGTGGTGCATGGTCACTTGGACAATTCGTTGCAGATTCACTTGAAACTAATCATCGCCCGTTATATAATGCTGGAAAAAATCGTAAGTTAAGATATAAACTTGGAGAAGGGTGAATAGAAAAAAGATAAAGATTCCACACATAGTATTTTTTTTTCAGTTGCTGCATGGGTAGGGGATAATTGCCCAAACGCAAAGAAATTATGTGAACAATGGATTGATGCATTTGGTGATCACGGTAGTGAGAAGGTAGCAGCAACACCAACAACTTCGTCACCCCACTACCATCTTCCAATTCCAAAAGATGTACCGCCGTGCCCTCCAACATTAGACGAAATAGATCCAAATTTTGTTGTTGACCCTCAATGTCAAGACTCATCTGATTGCTTCTATCATCCTGGTGCAGAAATTTGTTATTTTTCAGCTGTTCCAAGTCCATCAGGAGGTGGTCAACAATGTTGTTACCAAAATAGTCAAATTTATCTTCAACGACCTGGTATCCATTGTCTTATAACAACATAGCTTACCTATGATCTCTTTTAGGTGCTGGTTATCCATCGATTTTACACCCATCTATTCAAGCTGGATTTCCTCATAAAGCTTTTGAAGAGATCCCTTTAACCCTGTGTTGCATGGTCGCAGATAAAGAACATTGTGATAAATATATGGGAACTAGAAATCCAGATGATGGATCAAATTATACTGCCCCAACAACATCCCTTGGAAATGGTGATCCACATTACACTACCTTTGATGGACTTTATTATACTTTCAATGGAGCTGGAGAATTTTGGTTGGTAAAAGGTTCAGATAAACAAACATTTTCCGCTCAAGCTCGACATGTTGTTCCTTTGGACAGCGCAGATTATGCATATTTAATGGCGTATGCATTTCAACCATATCCGAATGCATCAATAGTTCAAATTGAAACAAACTCACTTTCAACAGAAATATATCACAATCGAGTACCAATTCCTAAAGATATTTTACAAAAGACTTACGCGACCTCCGATGTTTCGATTACTATGGAAGCCGGTGGCGGATATGCCGAAACAATTTTTGTTACCTTTAATGTTGGATTTTCATTTAAGATTCAATTTTTTGATAATATGTATGGAGCTATTACTTGCTTCATTGATAATCGGCATAAAGGAAATTTTACACATGGTTTACTGGGTAGTTTTGATGGAAATAGTTTAAATGATCTTGAAACTCCTGAAGGTGTAATTGTACCAGCCAATTCAACAACAGAAGTAATTCATTATAAATTTGGGCTTGAATGGTATGTCACTGAAGAGGATAGTCTTTTTGATTATTTTTCAAAAAATTATTCCGATTATTATTTTCCAAATTTTATTCCAAGATTTGATTATGGCTCTGGACAATTGCCTCCAGATGCTTTAGCAATTTGTGATAATGATGCTAGCTGTTTATGGGATTTGATAAGTACTGGGGATGTATCAGTTGCAAATCAAACAAGAGGTTGGACAAGTTTCAAAAAAAATTTACGCAATAATCAATTCGGTTTTTTAGATAACAGCCAAGATTATAATAATACTGTATCAGTAACATCCCAGAATGTTACAATGTGCCCAGCTTTAGCAGATCCCGATAATGGTCGAGTTATTGTTGCAAATTATCTACCAAATACAAAAGCTACTTTTCAATGCAATGCCGGTTTTGAATTAAATGAAAATCTTATATTAATTTGTGGAAAAGATGGCACTTAGAATGGAACTGAACCTATCTGCTTACTTGTACCATCAACTACTGAAGAAATTCTTTCTTCGACAAACGATGCTCATGTCAGTACAACAAAAACGGTACCCGAAACATCTCCAACTACAACTAGAACATCTCCTTCGACGTCTTCTAGCACCATAACAAAACCAACACAAGCTGCAACAACCTCGGCAACAACTAAACAAAATAGTATTACATTTTTGTTGGGATTGCTTTTAATTTTAAGACTTTGTTTTGTAAATTTTTAACTTTGTGCATAGTAATGCCAAAAAACATATGTGAAGATTTCATATAAGGCTTTTGGCCGTCTTTTATGTCCATTATAATTTTGTATTCATCGTATAAATTTGGAAAGCTAGTTTTGATATTACAAATCCATTTTTTTAATGCAAATAATAAATTAAAAGCCATTTTTTGTAATTTTCGACTTTCACCTCGGATTTCAAAAAAATAAAAATCGTCCTATGAGGCTGAAAATTGGGGGGTAGACTAATTCGAGGTCACTGATCACGAATTTAAATTCCAAATTTATCATTTTTATGCAAATTTTTCATCTACCATAGGTGGTACCCCTAAAATCACAAAAAATCAAAAAAAATTTTTTTTGCTACAAATGATATATCATTCGACGCGTCTTGATGAGATACAACTTTTTTAATAAGGGTTCAT
>CABFKP010006303.1:0-10393 GCA_901779475.1 Panagrolaimus davidi
TTTTTTCACGTTTATTTCCTTTTTAAAACTTGATATCCAAATTTTAGGCTATTTTGGTATTGATCAATTTTGGTGGAACTATTTATTTTCTTATGTACAAAAGCGAAGGCTTTGGAATGTTATTTAAAGTTGCATTGGTTGTTGTAACGGTTGTCCTTGCAGCCTTGGATGTTTCATCATTTATAACAGCGAGAAATTGCAAAAAATATTTAGATTTTCGAAAAAATGAAACTCCTGAATAGCAATGTTACTTACGAATCAAATATTTATTATTTAAATCCCTTTAAAAACATGGCTTTAATTACCTGTTTGAAAATGTAAGCATGTTTCAACGTTTTATTTTATGTAAAAATTAATAAACGAATATTTCATTAAAACTATATATTATATATTTTTTCACAAAGTATTTCGCATACTTTGGCACACAACTAAATTTTCCATTTAAAAGATATTGAAAGTGAAAATAAGGATGACTTTTCTATTTAGATTTTTAACGTTTAAACATCGAAAAATGGCATAGAAATCATTTAGGAAAAGTATTTTTTGTTGAAAAGCCAAAACAAACTGATACCAAATCATTATAAATTTCGATGTTTAAATATTCAAAAAAAATTTTAACATAAATATATTTCATCAAAAACACCAAAATTTCTTTAATATAAGAATGGCGGTTACTTGTTTTTTCTCTTTTTGCTATTTTGAACAAATAAAAACAAAAAAAGGCAGACGAGTTTGTTACGCACATACAAAAAGTGGTAGAAAACTGCAAACTTTGGCACACATTTGAAAGTGTGTAAAATGTTTAAACATTTGTCCTTCCTATGATTTGTAGCAAAAACTTTATCGATTTATATAAAAAAGCAGATGTTTCGCTTTTTGACGCCTTTTTTCATTTTCATTTTGTTTTTTTTTGCAAAAGGAAAGAACTTTCATTTTATAATTTTTTTGTTATCTGAAATTCATGTTTGTAGAAGATTTGTTTTAATATTTGAAAGTATAGTTTTTTCTATCTTTCTTGCAAGCTCATCTAAAAAAAACATTTAAACATTTAAAAAAATACTTGTTAAATGTTTCCAAGATACTGAATATGCATTATAAATTAAATTAAAATTTTAAAGATGACATAAAACGGATTATCACAAAAACAGGAAACAGTGTTAAATTTGATAAAAATAAATATAAACAAAGTGCAAATCATTTTTTATTCTTTTTTTAGAACAAATGTTTTGGTCAATCTTATTTATCGCAAATATTTATCATTATTAAAATATTTTAATAATCATTTTTACTCTTTAACCAAATATAAAAGGATTGTTTTTGAATATTTTATTTTTATTCAATTGAAAAATAAAAAAATAAATGTTGAAAATGCAGTATTTTAGAGAAAACTACTCAAGCAAAACTTTCTGAAAATAAGAATGATGCAAATCATTATTAAAGAATTTCGGTGATAATAAGTTTTTCAAGCGTGTAAAAATGTCTATTGATCAAAAAACAAAACATTAACACTAGAAAGTTATTAAATATTAACAACACATTTAACACAATGTTCTTTACAATTAAAATGATATGTTTTATCATTTTAATTGCAAAGTGGCCGTTTCAAAACAGAATAAAAGCACTTTTTCTGCTACATTACAACTACACTGACACTTCAATCCTACGCATTCCTTGTTGAGAATATTTTCAAAAATCATTTTCCCTTTTCTAATAAAACTGAACAAAACTAAAACAGATATAACAAAGATATAAAATAAACAAAATATTATTCAATTTAGATTAGGGGGTTTACAATAAAAAATTTAGAATCTAAAGTTTTTATTACATTTGTTGCAACGCAATGACGAAACTTTGCAATCTTTAAAATATCTTATAAAATGCAAGATGTTTTACAAAAACTTTTCTGTTCATTTCTTTTTTTCTTTGAATGACTGCAAAAAGAAAGAAATTTCATTTGAAATATTTCTTTTCTTTGATGTGCGTTTTTGAAAGATTCGTTTAAATATTTTATAATATCTTTTTTTCTGTCTTATTTGCAAGCTTGTCTTAAAAAAACGATTTAACAAGTCTAAGAAAAACTTATTAAAGTTACAATAAATCAAAAGACCAAAGATCCATGAAAACATTATAAATGAAATAAAGGTTTAAAAAATGTTTTTCAATGAAAAGAAACCATTGGTTTATTAGTTACTTGATGCCATTCATTCATCATTTTGACAACAGCTTTTTCGAAATGACCAAAATATTAAAACGCCGAATGATAAAAAAGAAAACAACTATCTGAAGCACGAAATATTAACGAATAATACATAGACTTATAGGAACTTTTTTTATCGTAATTAAGTTTGTGTTGGATAGATTTTTTCTCTGACATGTTTCTGTGATGCTTTTTTGTGATTTTTTGAACCGTTTTCTGCGGTTAAATTCAAAAAAACCTAACATTATTAATGCAACGAACACATTCTTGTGTTATTAAGAAAAATGAATGCGTAAGCAGCTGTGGAAATTTCATCTTTGTAAGGTACAATTTATTTTACGTGTTTTAATACTAAGTTTTTATTTTTTAAATAAATATAAGGTTAATGTTAAATAATTACTAACCAAATAATTTGATAGAAGTTACAGTTTACATGGACAAAAAAAGGTGGTGTGAAGTGCAACTCCCCTTTTGAATTCTATTCTTGCGAAAAAAGAGTGACTGTAAAAAAAGACTTTTATTTCTTTATTCCATATTTATACACAATAAACATAAGTATGTGCGTTCCAACATTAAAATTAGTAGCTGTTTTTAAACTTGCGCGAAAGCATTTTATTCAACAAAAAATTTCTTCTGAAAACACATACGATACAAAAAAAATTTTATCAGGTCGTTCAGAAAGGTTTGTCACTTTTTTCTAAGGATGCACGGGGGCCCTAGCCAAGGAAAAAAGTTTTTTCCTTGGCTAGAACACTTTGCCAAGTGCAAAAAAAATTCAGAAAGTATCAAAACTTTCTGAACGACCTGATAAATGTCTGTCTGTTTTTTAAATAAATTTTTTTCAGGAAACATAAAAAATTATTTAGCAATAAATATGAAACCTGAAAAAAAGGAAAAGTTTAAAAGATATTTGTTACATAACAGGAATTGGCAAAATTCCGTTCCGGTTTCCATTTTTACCAGAATTCCACTGTACTTTTGCATTCTTTTTTGTACTGTTAATTACTGAATTAATTTGTTTCCGTTCTGGAATCCGTTCCGATTTAATGAAAGAAATTCCGCTCGCCCCTATTAAAGAAACTTTAAACGAGTTTGAATTTGGTAATAAAGGTTTAAAAGCCTTTAAAGGATTACGAATGAAGTTAAAAATATATTTCATAAAATGTATTAAACTTTCACGATATCCTGTCATAATAGCCAAAACGATAAAAGATTCAAATAAAATACGAAACTGTAAAATTGTTCTCCGGTGTATATCTGTTGTCAATCCATATTCACCATCAAACCATTCCCCTATTCGTAAATCCAAATATCCCGAATAATCTTTTGCATTGGAGTAGTTAATCAATGACGTTCTTATTTTCAAATTAAAAAAATATGAAAGAAAAGGTAAAAATCTGGTATATGCTTCAATGAAAAATCCAATACAATTAATAACAGTTTGAAGGGTAATAACAGCGACAATGCGAACAGAGCTTTTAAAATCATTTTTGTTATGTTTTAATTGAAATTTTGTATTTTTTGCAACTTTTAAAATAATCATTACAGTTACCATAACAGAAATAAATATAAATAGAGGAGTTTTGAAAGATTGTATGGATAAAAAATTATAATGCCAACTTGTATAGAACTCAATCCAGGGATCACTTAATCTTTCTTGTAGAGCGCAATTCGATTTTTGGCGAAGCATGCATGCAGCATTAAGTTCATTGGTTCTCTCAGCTTTTAAATAAGAGAAAAGAGGATAAATGTCAAAGAGATGTTGAAAGAAGTAAAAGTGCCGAATATGTGTTATAGCTTATTGAATCAGTTATAAATATGTCAAAAGACTGCGGCAAATTTGTGTAATTTGTAACATAAGTTTTTGCCATAAAAAAACAAGGTATTACTGGTTTCACTGACGAGTTTATAATTGGAGCCAAAGAATTTTTACATGAAAAAGCAGTAGAAGAAAAGAAATCCCAAAAAACTTGATTAAGGATAAACCATCGATAATTTCCTTTAATTGAACCGAAAATTGAGATGATAAAGATCGCTGCTAATGGTCCCATACATATATATCCAAGGTCACAGTAAAACATATGAGCTGAAAATTTCATTAAACCGCATTGAAATCCATCAATTGTTGTCCACGTAAAGTTGTAGATTTGACAAGTTCCATTCATGTTTAAAATATGAATTATAAAATATATTCCTGCTTTTACATTTAGCAGCAATAAATAGCTGCAGTAAAACAAAATACCTTTTCTTTGAAAAAGTAAAACGTTTTTAAATATTTGTTAAATGTAAAGTGGTTGTTAAAACTTTTCGAAGTTTTTTTCTTCTCTGTTATTAACGCCTGTGTTTTTGAGTAATTGTAAAAATTTCGTAAATGCTTTTGATAAGATTGTAAATTATAACTTTAGGGATGGAAAAAAGTCAATTATTTTAATAATTTCTTTATACTGAGTAAAAAAAGCAGCGGAATTTTGTAGAAATTTTTTGATTATTTTTCAACCAAATAATGCCATAAACCAACCAGTGCCGCAACTTCGGGGAGTTACTCGGGGTTTGACCTCCCTTATAAAAGCTCAAAAAATCTCATTGAACTCAGTATGAATTCATTTTTCGCAACAACAAAAAGTTAAAAAGGATTTGTAACAAACACTTTATCGATTTATTTAAAAATGGCAGATGTTTCACAATGACGCTTTTTTTCATTTCCATTTTGTTTTTTTTTTGCAAAAGGAATGAACTTTCATTTTATAATTTTTTTGTTTTCTGAAATCCCTGTTTGTAGAAGATTTATTTTAATATTTGAAAGTACCGTTTTTTGCGTTTTACATGCATGTAAAAAAATTTTAACCTTTTAAATAATACTTATTAAATTCATACAAGAACAAAATGGTTACATTATAAATTAAATAAAAATTCTAAAAATGACATAAAACGGATTATTTTATAAAAAAATCACAAAATCGACAAACAATTAAATTTTATAAAAATGAATATAAAAAAACGAACACATTGAAAAATGTTTTTGTTTTTTGAATCTAAGAATAAATGTTTTGATCAATATTTCTTTTTTACATCGTATATTTGTAACAATAAAAATATTTTAATAAAAACGGTTTTGTATCAAATAAATAAAAAAAGCAGTTTTAAGAAATGATAAATATTTATACGTTTTGTTTACCAAATCCGCTCTAAACTATTTTAAGCCAATAAAATTTCCATTCAAAAGATGTTGAAAGTTGAAATAAGGATGCTGTTTCTATTTAAATTTTTAACGACAACAGGAATTTGAAGAATCTGGGAAAAGTATTTTTCCGGTGAAAAGTCAAAACAAATTGATAACAAATCATTATAAATTTCGATGTTTAAATATTCAAAAAAAAACTTTAATGTAAATATATTTCATCAAAAACACCAAAATTTCTTTAATGAAAGAATGGCGGTTTCTTGTTTTTTCTCTTTTTGTAAAAAAAAAGGCAGATGAATTTGTTACGCACTTGCAAAAAATGGTAGACAAAAAATATCGTTGTTTCAAAACTCTTTTTTTTTTGACAAAAAAGAAAGCGATGTTTTTCTTCATTTTTATTCTTTAACAAAAAATAGAAAGATTGTTTCTGAATATTTTATTTTTATTCGATTGAAGAATAAAAAAATAAATGTTTAAAATGCAGTAAGTTTAGAGGAAACTACCCTAAGTAAAATTTCCCGAAGAGGTAAAATCTGAAATCATTATTAAAGAGTTCGGTGATAAAAGGTTTTTCAAGCATGTAAAAATGTTTTTTGATCAAAAAACAGAACATAAACACTAGAAAGTTTTTAAATATTAACAACACATTTAACTCAATGTTTTCAACAATTAAAATGATATGTTTATTTTAAAATAGCAGCTTCAAAGCAGAATAAAAGCACTTTTTCTGCTACATTACAACAACACTGACACTTCATTGATACGCATTTTTTGTTAAGAATATTTTTAAAAATCATGTTTCCCTTTTCTAATAAAACTGAACGAAACTAAAACAGGAAAAAAAGATGTAAAATAAACAAATTGTATATTTTAGATTTACAATAATAATGAAAAATTTAGAATCTAAAACTTTTATTACATTTGTTGCAAAGAAATGACGAAATATTGCAATCGTTAAAATATCTCATAAAATGGCAGATGTTTTACAAAAACGTTTCTGTTTATTTCTTTTTTTCTTTAACGATGAATGACTACAAAAAGAAAGAAATTTCATTTGAAATATTTCTTTTCTTAGATATGCGTTTTTGAAAGATTCGTTTAAATATTTTATAATATCTTTTTTTCTGTCTTATTTGCAAGCTTCTCTTACAAAAACGATTTAACAAGTCTAAGAAAAACTTATTAAAATGTCAAAAAACCAAAACCGAAAATTCACGAATACATTATAAATGAAATGAAAGTTTAAAAAACGTTTTTCAGTGAAAAGAAACCATTGGTTTATTACTTACTTGATGCCATTCATTCAACATTTTGACAATAGCATTTTCGAAATTTTCACGATATTTTATAGATGTTTTATAATGAAAAACAATTATGAAATAGCATTTGTGATGTCTAGCGTTTTTGTATAAAACGAGCAAAGATATAAGTTTTAAATATATAACTTTATAAATTTGTAATAAAATTTGTCAGTAAAAATTTTTATCCCACCCTCTTAGATTATTTGCCTGCATGCAATTGTTAGCTGTAAGTCTGTCATAACTTAGACAACGAAGAAATATTTATTCCAAGTAAGTGCCATTTTTTTCTTGCATAAAAAAATCATCAATATTTCACTCTTCAAAACTGTAAGTCGTTCATATAAAGTCAATGTCATTGTAAATCTTTGTTTCTGCTTAATACCAACATAATAAATGGTTCGTAAGCGGACAAAAGGCCCCAAATGCCCTCAGATTTTTTACTCATACCCGGCATGGCAAATGATTGATTAATAATAAAAAAAACCCTTATCTGGCTACAGTTTTAAGAGAAAGGACTTATTGCTCAAAACAGTTGAGTCAGTTGAGCATTTTAATTTTTGTGATTTACCAACTATTGTTTTCAAAATTTTAAATTTTTTGAACTGTTATAGCCAAGTATACACCCTATAACAGAAATCAAATATGTTGATAACGAAAGATTCAACCAAAATTCCTCAAACTCAACCACCATGTGATTTTCCTTCAGATGTTCTTAAATGGATGAAAAAGAATACTTCAAATCCAAGAAAATCATTAAAATTAATGCAAATTTGTAAATATTTTCAAATGGAATCTTTTAAAAATTACAATCATGTTTGCACTGTTTGCGAGAAATACATTAGCAAAAGGGATTTTATTAAACATAAGATAATTGATTATAAAGTGGAAGATTTCAAAGATCTGCCATATAAATTTTGGATTACACATGATCTTACTTCATTATCTCCAGACTTTGATCTCTCATTATTAATATCAAAAATTGCTGTTTGTGAAGCAAAAAAAATAATTATTAATAGTCAAAAACTTTTATATGATGAATTTAAAATTTTAGTTGGTGGAAACTGCGTTGAAATTTTAGATTTTATATCAACAACCTTGAAATATTCAAAAAATGGCACAGATGTTTCTTTTGAAGATTTTATTGGACTTTTACCAAAAGTTAAAAAAATTTACTTGTAAGCTTAGTTTTATTAAATGCTTTTGAATTTCATTAATTTTAAGCACCGACCATGTCCCTACATTTAATTCATTGGATGCTATTAATGCGGCAACTCCTTTAACCTTAGAAAAAGTCACTATAAACAGTTTTCCAAAAAAATTTTGTTTAAGAAATTTTTTTCAATATATGGATGTAAGTTTTTTATTACAAAAATTAAGTTTAAACAGCTTTTTAGGATCATCAAAATATTTTCTTTCACATTTTACACCGTGAAAAATACTATACTAAAAAAATGCAATCATTTATTAATCGTGTGATTGAAAGGGGCCCAACAAAACATCGACATCCGTATATTTCATTTTATGGACAAGATCAAAAATCATGCACTGCTTTAAATAATCTCAGAAAAAGCTATGAAGCAAATAATCCTCAAAACTCAAACGTATTTGAATAAATAGTTTAACTTTGCTAGCAAGGGTTTTTCTCTGTTTATTAAAATATTTTTTTCTTTTTTTATAAAAAACACTTTGTTGTATTTATTTCAAAATGGTATATATTTCATCAGAGCTCTTTTCTTTTCTTTGACATTGAACGCCTGCAATAATAAAAATTTTTTCGTTGAAAACATATTTTATTTTATTTTGAGACGTTTGTTGGCGGAACATTTTCCTAAATATTTTAAGACTTCTTTTTTTTGGCATTGTTGTCATACAAAACTGCTTTAACCGTAAAAATTAAAAATTACTGAAATTAAAAAAAAGATAACTGAATATTACATTATAAATAAAATATCCCAAAAATGCTGTAATACGGACTATCAATTTTATTTCTGCCTTTGCTGTAAATTAACATTTTACAAACACAATAATTTGAAAAATTTTTTTGTAACAAGAAAATTTGAAAAAAAGAAACGTTTTCGAAATCGGTCTTCCACAATTTTACACTTTTAGTTAAATAATATTGAACATGTTTTTATAAATTTTGATTAGATTTTTTGTTCAAAAAAAACTATTGGCCTTTCAAAAAGTTAGTTTCTTTTAATCTTTTAAAACTTAAAAAAGTGATTTTTTTCAATGTTTTTGCTGCAATTTGTTTTTGGAATTTCCAAATTGTAAAAAGCATTCTAAGCTTTCATAAAAAAGGCGATTAAAAAGAGATAAAAAGTTGTCCCATTTTTCTTAATTGAACAGCTGTGTGTACTAAAAGACACTTGAAAAACGAACGCATCTAAACTTTTATTATTCATTTTGTTTTTAGTGTGATTCTATGATAGAGATTGTGCCCATTTTAAAAAACAAAAAATTTTCTTTTTACAAGCATATTAATTCAAATACTTTGGTAAAATTATCACATTTGCTTGCGAATCCATTTTACGAGTATAAAATAAGGTATAAGTTTTTCGAGTTGTTGAACTATAAAGAAGAAGAACGTTTTTATTAAAGCAGTAATTTATTTGTCTGTAAACAAACCTTAAAACCATCAAAGAAATACTTCCACACCAAGCAAAAATATCATTCAAATATGGTAGAATTGAAACTAAAAATGTTATTTTTACAGGATCTGATCCATCAAAGAGCCGTCCGAGATTGTAAGAGCATCTCAAAAGTTGAGCGATAAAAATCGTCAATGAAACAACTAAAAATTTTTAAATTTGTTATGTACACATATTCATATTTTTTCATTTAATGATTTAAAAAAATTTTCCTAAAATTTTTATCATTGTTATTAATTAACATATGTTTAAAATTAGATGTTTAAAACGCATTTTTTTCAAAATTGAGCAAAAATCTGAATTTCATCAAAAAAAATTAGATCTAAACTTTAAACTTTAAACAAAAACTTACGTAATAGATTTCTTTCATTGACATTTAATGCGGCATTGTTTTGTTTATGAATAAGAAGAAATTTAATAAAAGTTAAAACATTAAAAATAGCAGCGAATAAAGTGGTACCGAAATTTACAAATATATTTAAAAAACCAGAAATATTTGTAATATTCGGGTTTACAAATGTTGTATAAAAGTTACTTTTATCTGGAGTATATTGAAGCCGGAGAGTTTCATTCAATTTCCAGCAAATACTTAAAAATGGCAGAAAAATTAGCAAAAACGTATACCATTGTTTTTTCCAAAACCATTTATGATTTAATGGAAACCAAAGTGACGTAAAACGATTTAACGCCAAAAGTGCATGTCCAATAAATTGTACGACAGTTGTATACGACGTTAAATGATATAACGTGCCGTCAGTCATATGTTCCAACAAAAGTTTGAAAAAAGGGCACATTTTTTCAGATTTTCAACAAAATTAAACAATTTTAAAGCCGCTGCAAATCTGTTGAGATTTTTAACAAAATCCATAAAAGATGTTAATTTGATTAAAAAAGTTAAAAAAATGGAAAAAATTAACAATTTGATCAAATATTGTACTAAAAATGAAACAAATATTTTTTACTTAACAAATTTAAAAAAGAATATTTTTTTTTGTTTCTTTTAAGGAATCCTTAACAAATTTTTTAAAATTCATGTTTGCTCGTTTTTTGTTAATTTCTTAAC
>CABFKP010006322.1:0-10352 GCA_901779475.1 Panagrolaimus davidi
GTCAATAACGACTGTGAAGTCCGTTTTTGAAAATATTTAATAGAAACAAAATGCCGACCATTCAAAGTGGGCACTTTTTCTTGGATCATCCTGTATTATTAATTTAGTTTATGCCTTCATGCTTTTAACCCTTTTTTTGTAAAATGCTTTTTTATCTCATTTTTATTGTTTTATTCAAGCTAAATCGATTCTTTTTATTTTTGTTTAAAAAGCATCACATTCTTTTTATCTTTTTATTTTTGATAAAAACGCTCTGCATCTATTATCTCTCTTTTATTTCAGCGTTTCTAAGACTGAAGATACTGGACAATCACGGCTCCGCCTTGTAGCTTCTTCTTTTAGGTATCCAAATTGTTCGCGCATAAATAGCCGACTAATCTCAGCTAAATCATTCGGTCTTCACCATTTTCAAATGGTTGGTTTAAGCTGCGGTCTTTGTTTTAATATTGTTTAGTTTTCTTTGAAACTGAAACGCGAACCTCCATTTTTTGGTCTAATAAAATTGGGTCAATATAAAATTTTGTTTTACATTTATTATGTTTTCTCTCTTTCTTTTTGCATTTCTTTTTGTTTTAGATGGCATCAAAAAATGATAAACATTCATTTGTTGAACAAAGTTTTATCACCTCCAAAAATCGATATGCCAATCTGAATTTAAAGCAAAACAAAAAATGTGCCACATTAATTCCTGTTCAGTCTTATAGCAAACCAAATAATGATAAATATTGTGGTTTAAAAAATTGCTGCTGCAATTCAAAAAAAAAAATCCAGCAACATTAATTTTATGTTGAGGAGTCAATGAAAAAGTTGCTTTGTTTCATTCTTGGATCAAAAGGCTTTAATGATGAAATAAATATTTAAATTTTTTTACTGTAGCAACAAATTTTATAGTATCTGATAATTATGAAGAAAAAGAGAAATTACAATTATGGAATAAATCTTTTAAAGTTTCTTCTTTTACAACTCTTAATGAAGATAATAATGATTTAAAAAAGCGATGGAAAAATGAAAATACTTTAAAAACCACCAAAAATAGCATCCTTTCTCTTCATATTGCAGCTTATGAAAATTCAAATAAGGCTGTTGAAGTTGCTGAACGATGCGTTACTGATTGTTTTTTAAAATCTCGAGTAATATAAAAAGCGAAAAATAATCTGTAATTCATTTAATTTTTTACAGAATCCATTTGAATTTCCAAGACAACAAAGCGGAGATCATAAAAATAAACCAGAAGTTATGCAATTTAAAGCATCTCAAAAATTACTTGGTTCAAATCGACCATCATCAGCAGTTAGTTTTTCGTTAAATAAATAAAAACTATTGGAAAAATGGGGATTATTAATATATGGCAAAACACATCGAATTGAAAGCGTTCTTTTTTCTGAACCGATGTCTGGCAAAGTGCTTTTTTTTACGAACTTATAGGGTGGTTAAAAATCCGATAAAAAATCGCCAAAAAAAGATAAGTTCGTTTTTTTCGTAAAGTTCTGTAAAAGTTTGAAAATTTTTTTTTATCCGAGAAAAACATAAAAATTTTTAGCAAGCGATTTTTAAATTTGGAGGTTTTTCGAATGCCAGCAAAAGCACTTTGCCAGACATCGGATCAAAAAAAAGAACCTTTGTTTCGATATGTGCAGCGGTCTCGCATGGAAAAGCACTTCTTTTATTTTCTAACGATGACGCTTTTTTAATTTTATCGGCTAGTGCCTGATTCTCAGTTTCATGCCATTTCAAAAAATCATTTAAATGGAAAATGAAGGCTTGTCGGATACTTACCATGTCTGTCTTCGGCATCCAACTTTTTTATTTCTTCCATTGTTTGTTTTGTACAATATCGAAACAGCCTTCGACACCCACATTTAATTAGCCACCATGGAGTTTTCAAGCATTTTGTTAAAATTTTACCTGAAAAATGGCACAATTATTTTTCCACTGCGCAGAAATTGTAAAATTTTTTGTCAGAACCGCAATTTTTATCATTCACCAATATGTGTGGGAAATTTTTTTTATAGTTTGCATATTTTTCACTCGCAAAAAGTTTTTCTTCATTCTCACTTTTTACTTTTTTTTTTCAGTCATTCATTCAAAAACTTTCAACAACAACTTTTGCTGTTTTGTTTCTTTTTTTTGAAACAATGAAAGGTAATCAACTATCAATGTTGGTGCTAATTTTTGTTACAACATTTGTCAATTCTGCTTATGGAAAAGAAGAACATTGTGGAGCAAATTATACAGAATTGGTTCCAAGTTGTAAATGTGTAACAACAAATGAAAAAACTCCATGTGATTTTCTTTCATGTTGTGAACTTGAACGGCTTATGGATTTTCCACAAGATGATGATGAAGCAAATATTCCATTAAGAATTCAAAAACAATTAATGTTTACTATTCTTTTATCTACTTTATATGCTGGAACTGCATTATTCTTTCATTGGTGGAATGCATATACTGTTTTGTTTACCGTAAGTTTTGACTTTTTTGAAAGGGATAAAATGAGCACATCGAATTGAAAGCGAATAAATGGTTCTTTTTTTTTGATCTGATGTTTGGCAACATGCTTTTGTTGGCATTCGAAAAACAGCCAAATTTAAAAATCTCTTGCTAAAAATTTTTATCTTTTTCTCGGATAAAAAAAAATTTTTCACAAACTTTTACAAAACTTTACGAAAAAAACGAACTTATAGGGTGGTTAAAAATTCGATAAAAAATCACCAAAAAAAGATAAGTTCGTTTTTTTCGTAAAGTTTTGTAAAAGTTTGTGAAAATTTTTTTATCCGAGAAAAACATAAAAATTTTTAGCAAGAGGTTTTTAAATTTGGCGGTTTTTCGAATGCCAAAAAAAACACTTTGCCAGACATCGGATCAAAAAAAAGAACCTTCGTTTCGATGTGTGAGGATTTGGTTGGGGTAAGGGTTTTATATGGGATGAATTTTGAGGGGAATTTAAACAATGGGAGATAAACAGTGTATTCCTGCTAATACAGCATTTTAGATATTTTTTATATTATTTTGCTCATTGTTTGTTTTTAGATATCTCGACGATTACGAATTTTGGAGAAAAAGATTGTTGCATGCCAAGAACGAATGAATAAGCGAGCATTCTCTGATGCATTAATTGGAAAATTGGCACATGCAGCAAATTTTGATTTTACTGCTGCTCAAAAAGAAGCTGATACCCTTCTCAATTCTATGATGAAAGGCGCTGGTGGTGGAGATGTTGGTGATCAGGTTTAAATCAAATATATATATAAATAACTTGCTCTCTATCACTGAATATTTTTCTGTATGTAATAATGATTGATTCTTTTTAATTGTAAAATAAAAAAATCTTTTATATGAATCTTGAATAAAGATGTCATTGTCTATTGAAGATAAGATTTTTTAAATCTTTTTTCTTTTGTTAAATATTGCTTTTTTTTGGGAAGTCCATTGGGGTTTAAAAATGCTAGAGAAAAATTGAAAGGAAAAAGAAGGAACGGCAAAAAAAAAGCGAAGAAGGAAAAAAGAACGAAGAAACTCAAAAAAAGACATCTTTGAAGATGGTCAAAAAAAGGGGAAAAAGAAAGAAACGGTGCAATCCATCAAAAAAATTTTGAGAGCGAAAAAGAAAAAGTTACTTTTCGATAAAAATGGATTTCAATTTTAGTAAAAAAAGAAAAATGACAAAAATTGAAGAAAAAAAAAAGAATATTGATTAAAGAGGAACAGAAGGCAGTTTTTGCAATTTGAGAAGAAATTCAGAAGTTGATTTTACTCTTACTCATTTTTAATAAGGCCAACTATGTGGAAAAATGCTTTAAAATTTTGAAATAAAGTTTACAGTTTTGTAAAAACCGAAAAATCTGTTTTTTCTTGTTTTCAGCTCTTTTTTAAGCAAAAACCTTTGTTTAAACGAATGTGGAAAAATGCTTTAAAATTTTGAAATAAAGTCTCGCTCTTTTCAAACTTCATTTTTTATAGTTCTATTGCAGTTTATAATCTTTAATAAAAAACTTTAGAACCAAGTTAACAATCAATAAAATATAATCCTCATCTTCGAAAGTACTGTTAATAAAGCTCTTGTATTTTTTTTAAATTTTTTAAGCTTCTACCTTGCTTGCTGTAATTGTCCTTAAGTTATACCACACATTTACGTTTTATCCACATGAATGTTTATCAAAACAGTTAATTCTATAAGCGATTATACTAAGAAAAGAAATATTTTTCTTTACAAGTTACAAGTTACATGTTTTTATTATTTTTCACAGTTTTAAATTTTACCATATAATTACACCAACTATAAATTCACAACTTGCTCATATCAAAGAACAGTTTATACCAAAGGTATCCCAAATGTTGCATAAATCATAGCAAAAAATTTTCGTAATATTAATTATTTTTTGTTTAGTTTTTTGCTCTTTTTTGAACAAAAATCTTAGTTTAAAACGGATGTAGAAAAATGTTTCAAAATTTTTAAATGTTTTTAATTTCTCATCTTTTATCAATAAAGAACAGTTTAAAATTTTGAAAAAAAAATGCTCAGTTAACAACCGATGAAATGTAATTCTCGTATTTTTCTAAAATTCAGTTAAAAAAGCTTTTGTATTATTTTAAATTTTTTTAAGCTACCACTTTGTTGTAATAATCTTTTATTTCCTCCACACATTTTCATTTTATTGACTTGAATGTCATTCAAAACGGTTATTTTCCGCTATAAATAAAAAAAAGAAATATTTTTTCTTTGCAAATTATAACATTTTATAACGCTTTTCTGCAGTTTTAAATTTTACCATATAATTACATCAACTATAAATTTATACCACTTACCCATATCATCAAGCACACTTAATACCAAAGGTATCCCGAATGTGGCATATATCATTGTAAAAATTCTACCGAATACCGTAACCGTATATAGCTGTGCATCACCAATTGTTGTACAAAGTGTCTAAAAGAAAATCAGTTTAAAATTTTAAATAATCGGATATAATATGATACTTGTGCATATAACATTGCATTCCAAAAATCCCATTTTATTTTTTGATCCGGTTTATATTTAACTCCAAGTTGCATTTCATATTTCTTTAATTCTTTGTTTAATCGTTCTTCAACCTAAAAAAATTATGTGGAAAAAAGTTAAAAAAAAATATTGAAGTTATATGTTGTGAAATGAAATTTCTAAAATAATACCAAAAAGTCCAAAAGGTCAACAGTTACAGATTTCATTTTTTTTTTATTCATTTTTTATTAGAAAATAGCAAAAGAATAAATAAAATTTTCAGTCAGGGTTCTACAGCTCCAAAAAAAGAGGAACAAAATCAAGGAGTTTTCACTTTTAAGTTTAGTACCACTGTTTCTACTATGCAAAAATTATAAAATATAAAATTATTAAAATAAATAAAAACTATAGTTTTTATTTATTTTAATAATTTTAAAATAATTTTTTTTCTTTCTCCGTTATTTTTTTTATCCACAGTTTTTAAAAATTATTTTGTTACCCGTTACTTTTATGTCCGCCAACCAAAATTATTAAAGTTTTATTTTTATTATAATATGTTCAAAAATATTAATTCAGTTTTAAAACCTTTTTATAAATGTTATTTTGTAAACATTTTATTAAAAAACAATGAAATTTCTGCTAACATTTATTAAACGAAAAAATAAATTAACAGAAAAAATGTTATAAAAGTTTTGCTTTTGAACATTTCAGTTTAAAAAGATTGCGTAATTTAAATTTTAGATATTTTTTAAAGTAAAAGCTGTGTATATTGAAACTATATAAAATTCACAGCTAAAATTTGTCTAATTCAAGCTCTCCGCATTTTTTTTTCAAACTCCAAACCCAACATATTTACTTAAAACAAAGGGTTTAATTTAAATTTCTTTCATTGTGATTTTGATTTTGTCAGTTTAAAGCATAAGTCCCTTCTAAACACATTTAAAAAACTCAAGTACAAATTTTCGACCATGTAACAACACTACCACTACTTAAAAAAATAAGATGTCCAACTCGTCCTCAGTTTGTTTTTTTAAATTTAGCGAAAGTATTGTTTTGGTAATCAGTTTAAACAAAAAAAATTTTTTTAATTTAGTTTTTGCCAAAAATCTCTTTACTCTCAAGAAAATACAGATTTCAAAACCTCTTCTCAGTTTTATTTTTCTCCAACCGTGTAAAGATTCTTCGAACAGTTTAAAGCGCTTTAATATTTTGTAGTTTCTGCATTTAGACATAGCTTATTTTCTATAGAAGTTTTTTAGAAAAAAGATATTTTCAATTTATTGTTTAACCTTTTTTTTCAATTAAAGCCTTAATTATAATCGATATGCTAATATCCCCAGTTTAGATATTTTTTTTCAAACCTGTTTTGTTTGTTCTCCAGTAAGAAAGAATAAATATTCAGTATTATTAAACATTGTTGGAATAATATTTTGAATGAATTTGCTACGATTTGTTTGAATATTATCTTTCCAAATAACTTCTTGATTTTCATCATGACTTGCTTCACAATAATAAAAAATTGCAGCTCCTAAGAAATTATATAAAATAAGTACAAGAATTAGGCAAGCATGTTTAAGCCCCCAATCATGGTATAGAGTATGTGCAAATTCAACCCATTTTGGAGGTTTTCGAACTCGTCGAGCTTCATGTTGTATTGCATGTCGAACATGATGGGCCTGTAAATTCAGAACAGTTGAAATCATTAAAATTAAGAATTTAGCTTGAATCTGATTACGAACATCTTCAGTTTAATCTTATAACTTAATTACTTTGTCATTCGGAACACCTTGCCAAAGTATTGATTTTTGGCATTCTGTGACAAAATGCCAAAATAACAAAACTCGCAGTTAAATAAACTTACTTGATCTCGAAAACTTTTCTGGATTTTAATTAAATTTGTTTTCATATGTGACATTCTTCGATTTGATAAATCTGGAACAGCTTCCGGTTCATCACCTGCTGCACCATTAGAATCTGATGCATCTTTTACCAATGACGTTGAAGACGATTCGCCCGGAACTTTTAAATGTTTCATTGGCATTTTTAAATTCCAAGTGGAAGATTTATGAAAGCACTAATATCCGTTAATCATACGATAATCCATTATAATGCTAGTTCAACCAGTTTAAATCTCATAAACTTTTAAACTTTATTATGCCAGTTAAAAATAAATAAAAATATTCGACCACCAAGAAAGAAAATAAAAGGAACAAATGCGCGCCACTTGCAAAAAATCTTTAAAAAAAAATTCAAAAACGGCAAAAAGCATCCTTTCTTTTTTTATTCAAATATCTTCATTTTTATCCCATGGGATTTTTTTGAAAGCTTCCCCCTTTTTTTAGACTCTTGTCGCCAATAAATTTTGTCAGGGGTCAATTTTCAAAAGATGAGTTAAACAAAAGAAAAGTTTTTTGTTAAAATTTAAAAAAAATGTGAACGTTTGTGAAAAAATTGCCGAAATTGTTTTTTAAATTTGTTTTAGTTCAGTTTTTGCGGAGTTCAATAAAATATGATAGATTTACTGCCTTTTTTTATGACAGACAAAAAAAGAAAAAAAAGGATATTGAAAAAATTTTTGATAAATATCTTTATTTTGAACAAAAAATAAAAGAAAGGAAAAATTCTATTAAATCAAAAAAAGTCAGTTTTTTTGCCTTTATATTGTGAATCGAAAATGTAGTTATTAAATTTTAAGAGCAAAAAACGTCTGAAATTTTTAAAATTTTACATTGAAACTTCGAAAAGATACTATAGTTTTAAAAAAAGTTATATTAAAGTTAAAAAACAATTATCCCTGATAATTGTTTCTTAACTTTTAAGCATGTATCTTGGAATGATGAATCGTAAAATGTGAAATTCTGTTAAAATTAAAGCAAAGTCCTATTATATTTATTACAGTTAATTATTTCAACAACATTCAACAACAACAACAAGTCAGTTTAAATGATTATCTAGCTAAAAATATATATGCAGCCAATGGATGCATTCACCTGTCAGTTTTCAATAGTGATCAATATTTAGCCGAGTTTAAAAACAATTTCCATATAAAGCGGTAAAATATAAAGATTTTCATTTTTTTCGATTTACAAAAAATCATCATCATTTTTTGTAAATGAATTCAATAAGTGCGTCTTATTTGCTCAATAAGACTCAAAAAGTCTGGACTCGTTGAGCAAATAAGACGCGCTTATTGAATTCATTTACAAAAAATGATGATGATTTTTTGTAAATGGAAAAAAATGAAAATCTTTATATTTTACCGCTTTATATTCGAAAGTGTGATATTTTTTACAGAGATACGAAATACTGCTATGAGTAGTCAATTTAAGCTAAAACCAGCTAAAATAAAATTCTAAAATTAAAGTTAAACTTACATTAAGCCTTAGACGACTAATTCAGTTTTATAAAAATTATTAAAGATTATCCACAAACTTTGAGATTTAAATTCTCATTTTGTTTTTTTGCTTATTTATTAAAAACTTATATTATAACTCATGGATTAAAAAAAAGTCAGTTAAAACTTTTATTAAACACAAAGAACAAAAAATAGACAGTTAAAACAAAGATATTTTGCAAGAATTTTAAAGAATCAATTTACCAGATTAAGATTGATGTTTTTGGATGTACAAATAAAATTAAATTTGGGGGAAATTAAACATTTGTTTTTGTTTTGTTAGTTCTTTTGTGTAAAATTATATAAAGTTTTTTTTTGTCAAATTATTTTCTTTTGGCAGGTTTTCTTTTTGACCGTTTTTTGTCCATCTTTTAAAAAGTGTTTTTTGGCAGTTTTTATTTGCCCGTTTTAATTGTCGTAGTGGCATCTGATACAGTTATTAAAAAAAAGTCTTAATTATCAAAAAGTATTAATAAATCGTCATCAAGATCCAGTTTTGTATAGGCACATATCTTAGAATGATAAATCGTAAACAGTAAATTTGAGTTAAAATTTAAACAAAGATGTAGCTTTGAAATAAAAAACAATTAAACCGATATGAGCATCCAGTTAAATAAATTTTTGCAGCAATTACTGAAAGCCAGTTTACAACATTTTTCAATATATTCTATATTTAAAACAGTGATATTTCGTGAAAGAAAAGGTAAAGCACATTTATGAGTTTTAAAGTTAAGTTTAAACTTGCTAGGAAAAAAATTAAGATTTTATTAAGTCTAGCAATAATGCAACCAATTGCTCAGTTTTAAAAAGAATCCAGTAAAACATGTTATCCAGAAACATATTTAAACAAAATTTATATATTTTCGTTATCAAAGAAGTCGTGCCAGTTCAATAAAAACATATACTCAAGTAGGAAAACATAAATTTTAATATTCACTTAAAACTGTTATGAATAGAATATAGAAATATATGAAAAATTAAATATTATGTATAAAAAAATTAATGGTGACCAGTTAAAAACAAAAACATTTTACAAGAATAAAAAAAAAAGTTTAGCTTTAAGGACAAGTTTAGCAGGTTTTCTTAAGACACACTGTAAGCGCTAAATTTTGTATTAGCAATTTACATTAAAAAGTCAAATTTTTTTCCAAAATACAGTTAACGAATTTTAAAAAAATAAAGGGATCTTATTCGGTTAATATTATTTATTGATTTTATTGTTCAGACAATATTTAAATCTGCAGAAAAAATGATATTTTGTCCAGAAAAAAAATGAAAGCAATAGTTTATCATAAAAAATTTAAATCAAAAATGATAAATAAAAACGATTTAAAAAAATAGATCTGCATTGTAAAAAATAACAAAAAAAAATGGATCTGTCTACAGTTTACGTAATATTATTATTATTATTAATCATTTCAGTCGGTATTTCAGTTTTAACCGCAGCAGTATTAACATTTGTGCTTCCGTCTTTAATTTTTGCTGTCAGTTTATAAAACGCTGTTTTTTTCAACTTCGAGGACCCCTGTCCGTTTTGAACTTCCCCCACGGGCTCATTTTTGGATGAAAAACGTATAGTTAGGCCGTTTTGGTCTTAAACGATGCCAAAGGGTCCAGAAACACCAAAAAAAATGTTTTTGGCGATATCTGAGTAAATTTGGAAATGTGCCGTCAAAAAAACCAAAATTGTCAAAATTGTCAAAAATACCGTATTTTTGGCACTTTTTACGATGCCATTTTAGTTTTACCTGAAAAACATGTCTCTGACTCCCGTGTTTATTGTTCCCATATATCTCCTTTACCGATTAAAAACGTCCGAAAAGTTCTGGGTAGCTTTTATATAGAGTTATACTTAATTGAAAATTGACCATTTTACCCCAAAATTATATGCTAATTTCAGCTTTTTGGCATGCCATTTTGATATTTTCTGTAAAATATGTCTCTGACCTCCGTATTTATTGTACACATATGTCCTCTTTA
>CABFKP010006331.1:0-10383 GCA_901779475.1 Panagrolaimus davidi
TTAATACATTGATCTATTTGAACTGTTACTTTTTCAAATTCCATATTATTTATTCTCATATTTCTTAAAACTTCCCAAACTATTATTATTGGAAAATTGACATACCCCATGCATTTCCATTTTTCTCTTTTCTCCCCCCCCCCCAGTTTCCTGTAAAACATGCATTTGCTAGTTTTTACAAATTTCATTTTAAGCTTAACTCAACTTATTGTTTGCTTCCCATTTTTTTCCCCTTTCCACTTCCGCTCAATTCCTATTTCTTCCAGTTTCTTTTTTTTTTCCAATTTTTTTGTCAAGTTACTACAACAACAACAAAAACTACTGCTGCTACTGACTATTTGAGCTTAACCAAAAATGGAATAAAAGAAAAGAAAAAAAAACGTGGATGCCACATCACACATACACTTACATACATGAAAAAGAGCCGTCTTTCACAACAACAAAATTTTAGTGTGAGAGTTGAATGCCATTGCCATTCATTGACGCATGGAAAAATATAAAAAAGCTTTATTCATTTTTTCGAGGAAAAAAAGAGCGTGTCTTTTTTCACTTTGAAAAAAGGAAGAAAAAAAAGTGGTAACCGTTTTTTTTTTGCGTGTGTGAAATTTCGTTTCTATTTTCTTAAAGGTTATTTTTAAACTTTTAAAGCTTTGCTATTTTTGACAAATATTTTTTTCACTTGAAGTTTTTGAAATATTTGAAAGAAATAATATTTTTAACTGTTGGAGATGGCTGCTGGGTGATTTATAAAAAACTGGAAACAATTGTTTGCATTTTGTAAATATTAACTGCATCAAATGTTGTGCAAAAAGAATAAAAATTTGTGATAATATTTGACTTTAAAAAGTTATTAAAAATATTTTACGTTTTAAACTGAATGAAATTCTTGAGTAAATGCTAAAACTGGCAGAAAACCTGGCTAAAATTACTATCAAAATGCAATTTTTAAGAAACTATTATTTTAGAAAGATTTAAAATTTTCAAGGGAACCGATTAACATGATCACTCGCTTTTGAAACGGGACCTATTTTAGGATACTCCCCTGATATTCAAACGTATTTTCCCAAATTATGAGCGGCCCCTTCCCTGATAGTATTTTTTCTCATAATCGACTATACTACTATAGTATACGTTATCGTGTGCTACTTATACCAATTAATTTCTTAAAATTGCATTTTTGCAGTTCTGTAATAGCTCAGAAAGCTACAAAACAATATTTTAACATCAAATAATTAATTATGGATTAACCAAAAAGCGTAAAATCGAAAAAAATAAGTGATTAATTGGTATAAGTAGCACACGATAACGTATACTATAGTAGTATAGTCGATTAGGTAAAAAAATACTTTCAGGGAAGGGGCAGCTCATAATTTGGGAAAATACGTTTGAATATCAGGGGAGTATTCTAAAATAGGTCCCGTTTCAAAAGCGAGTTATCATGTTAATCGGTTCCCTTGTCAGATATAAATGTTTGTGGAATAAAAAGGCTTTCTGTAATTGATAAAAAATATAAGTACAAAAATGGTGATAAATATTTTTCGCAACGAACAACATTTTTCTGTCAGTCTTTTGAAACACCAACATTTTTTTCAGCATTTTGTAAATCGATTTTGAAAAATGAACTTTGACAAAAAACGCGTCCAGCTTTTTTACTAAATAATAGCACAAAAAATTATTTTTATGCAGACTTTTTATCATATTTTATACATTTTTTATTTTGATTTAATTATTATTTAAATCAGAAATGGAATAATTCAGTCGGAAAAATATACTAATTTTTATGTTTCTGTTCTGATGGAAGAGATAAGTACGATTTTTATCAGCTCAAATTTATTTTATTTTTCTCTGATATTAAATTTTTTGGAAATAATTGAAATAGGACACTTAACACTTTCTTTGGATAAAAATGTAAATGTTTCTTGATTCGTTGAAAACATAAAAACACAATTATGTGGAAATCAGCAGAAATAACTTTTTCAAATAATATCGAATAAGGGTTCTGCTTTTCTTTATTCGGTATGATAAAATCAAACCAGTCGCCATAATATTTTTTACAAATTTAATCGAGACAAAACAACGAATGCTTTTTAAAAAAAGTAAAACAAAATTTGTAAATGAATTATTTTTTGTTAAATTAATATGACTATAAAAGTCTTAAGAGCTCTGTCTTGGCAAATTTGATCATCATTACCATAATCTACAACGATGTTTTAATGTTAGAAATAATAAATTAATCCCTTCAAAGTTACCAAATATGGATCCAATTATTGGTGGAACCAAAATATCTCGACCATTTATTGCACATCTTAAATCACGTTTATGATTTTGTTTTTTAATTAAAAATTAAATCTTCAATCATGAATTACATCAATGTGTAAGAAATTTTGAGATTAAATATCCAAGTTTTTTCAAAATTAATTAACTTTTGAAGAATCCGAAAAAATAAATTTTGAAATCTAACCGAAAATTAAAATTTTCTGAACTCTCGGGAGATTTCTCAATTTTTGCCGGGTGATCCCCAGTAGTCTCCCAAAAATAATAAAATAGCAAATTAACTTTTAATAAAATTTTAAAGAAATTCGTTATGTTTTGTATTACAATATCATTTTTGTGTTTTTTTAATGAAAAGTTTTAATAAAGAACAATGAATAGATTACATCAATATTACCGATAAAAGGGATGTAAAGCGAATTATCCCGACAATCGAAACGTATTCGTCCAGTGTTACCGAGTCTCTGCCTCTGAAGGTCTTTTTTGGAAGTTACATATGCATCCTGTAAATATATTTATTTTTCAAATTTATTTAAGAAAGATATTTTTTTAACAAAAAGTTCCCATTAACAAAATACTTTTCAAGTTTTGGGGTTCTTTATCTGAGGTTAAAGTAACAAAAAAGATAAAAGGGCGATCAGCGATGAAATATTTTGGTTCGACATAACACTGTAGCTCAAAAGCACAAGAAACAGCAGCATATCCAAAGGTTCCATATTTATCAACCTATCAAAAAATTGATATTATAATTGTGTTAAAATAATAATTATAAAAGTTTACGAACTTTCATTCCAGCTTTATGAATGGCTTTACTGATAAAAACTCTGTCATCCTCAAATATTTTATTAATGCCATGAGCATCTGTTTGACCTTTAAAAGCATTTGTTAAACCCATTTTTTGCAATATTTCTTTCAAATCAATATCACTTTCGATATGGAATGCCGGAATTGTTGCAATTACTTTATCAACTTTTTGCCTGTAAAAAAATTAATTACAGCATGAATTAAACGGCCCTCACTAAAAACATTCAAGTCCACTAAAATTTTTAGTTTTACCCTACTGTGCAACATTAAAATTTGAATAATTATAAAAATTTGAATACTGTACAGTGGGGAAAAACTAAAAATTTTTGTGGATTGGAATGGTTTTTAGTGAGGGCCGACTTAAACCAAAAACATACGTTTTAATACATTTTTGAATAAATGTATAATCTAATTTATCGATAAGATCTTTCAAATCCACATTTTTATTTGGTAACAAAATGTGAAACCAAGACTGATAAGTTTTAAAAGGAATTCCAAGGCACTGCCAATCTTCCCCTTCAGTCAAATTCCATCCTTTCATGTGCGCATCTTTTGTAATCATTTCAATTTCACGAATATTACCATTTTTTGAGTAAAAATTTTGTAACTTTGGATCATCAAATTCTTCCATCCAAAATCCTTGAAAACATAATGCATTAATCAAAAATAAAACTGTCAAAGGAGGATTGATGTCATTTTCATCAACAATTTTACTGATATGACCTTCAGTTTTTTCTTTTACAAAATTATTCATTTTCTAAAAATTTAGCATTTGTGCATTTGAAAAAAAAAATACTACAGTAAACTTACATCAACTGCTTCAACTTTATTATCAAAATCAACAGATTCAAATTCACTATCAAATTTTTCATCCATAATTTTTTTCCATTTTGATGAAAGTATTTTTTTGTTTGAAACAAAAAGTCGATTTGATAATAATAATTTATAACACACTTGCCGACTTTTAATATATTCTTCTTCCCAATTTAAGCCATCATCAACTGTTTTGCAGTAATGAATAAGATTTGAATAATATTCAATGATTTCATGGCAATTTTTTTCTATAATTATTATAAATAAAAGTGTTGTATGTTATAATAATAGCCATATTTATCTTTCATTTTAAATGCTTTTGAGTTTTAAATATAATTGTTTCAACAAATTTTATTAAGCTAGGAATTTAAACTCCCAGCAGTCATAGGTCTTCTCTAAAAAATAGTCCAGTCAACTGAAAATTATTCCAGTTTACTGTAATTATTAGTTTTACCCTAATGTACAACATTAAAATTTAAAAGCATGTACATTAGGGTAAAACTAAAAATTTAAACGGACTTGAAAGTTTTTTTAGAGAGATCCACAGTCATACTGTTGTAGCTAAAACTTTGTTGAATAGAATTTGAGAAATAAAGCTTTGTAAATTGTTTAATAAAAACTGTTAACAATTAATTTCCGCATCATTCAATCAGCAATAACGACAACAGAATTAATTTTTTTACCAACTAATATTAAATAATAAAAAAATACAATACCTTTTCCAATAATTTCTGCAATTTCTTCAGCAGTTATTCCATCGCATCCAGCAAATATCATAGCAAGAGAATTTAATAGAATTGAAGGTGCATAAATTGTAGGTTTATCAGGAGAATATAGCAAATTTAAAAATTTTGTAGAAAATTTAATCTCTGATTTTAAACTCATTTTGTCTAAAAATCGTAATTGTTAAATGCAACACGTAAGAAAAGAATAAACAACAAATGTTTCTTTTTTAAAAAAAACGAAAAATCAAAATCAAGAAGTGTTGTTTCAATTAACTGCGATTTTTATGACTCATTTAAAATAAAAAATAAAATAAAAGTAATGAAAGAATGTTATTTGAAAATTTTTTGGTAAGAAAAGAAAAAAAAGGAAAAAACAGGTAAAAAGTAAACAACAAAATAGGTGTGGTCGAATTTTAATTTTTTTATAGTTAACAACAGATCTTTCAAAATGTTTGCACATGGTTGTAGGAGGAATTTATTTTTTATAAAGGTTATTTGGGTTCTTTTTTTCATTTATGTAAAAAGGAAAAAAATAATCTCACAATATTATTATTTTATTGCTTGATTGGGCAGTGCATTTTTTTAGGATGGTGATTCTGGAACACATTTTTTTAGTTTGTTTTTTTAGAACGAATGTTTTAAGTAATTCTTTTTTAGGATTAACTGTTTTCAGAATGCAATATTTTTGTAGAAGATTTTAAGGAAAATTATTTTGACATGTATTATTTTAGAAAAGATATTTTCAGAATGCATGTTTTTGGTCCGATTTTTTTAGGACATTTTTTTTGGGATTCATTTATTAAGTAAAATTTTTTCGGAATGCATGTTTTTGGTCCGATTTTAGTACGATCAATCGTGGAAGCTGGCATTTAAGCGTAAATGCTCATATTCTTCAGTTTTAGGGGTAATCGACCACGGAGAATCCGAATTTCATATTTATATTACTGTAGTAATAAGTAATTTTTGGTAAAATGTTAAAATTTAAATGCCAGCTTCCACGATTGATCGTACTAAAATCGGACCAAAATCATGCATTCCGAAAAAATTTTACTTAATAAATGAATCCTAAAAAAATTGTCCTAAAAAAATCGGACCAAAAACATGCATTCTGAAAATATCTTTTCTAAAATAATACATGCCAAAATAATTTTCCTTAAAATCTTCTACCAAAACCTTGATTGCTGAAAATAATCTACAGAAACAAGCACGGAGAAAACAAGCTTTCAGAAAAAAATTGTACAAAAAACATGCATTCTGAAAAATATTTACTTAAAAACTTAAAAAAACAAACTAAAAAAATGTGTTCCAAAATCACCATCCCGAAAAAATGCACTGCCAAAATAACGATGTGGCATATAAAAAATGCGATAGCCTTTGCCCTTTTTTTGCAAAAAAATTTGTATTTTCTTTATTTCCGAAAAATTTACAAAAATTCTTTTTTTAAAAAACTTTTTGAACATTTTGTATGTACCAAACGTCATAAAATTATTGTTTAAACGCAAATGTTATAATCATTGAAGAAAAAGAAGCATTTAAAGCAAAAAATATTTTTTCATTTGGTAATGAAAATTGTATTCCATGTTGCACATTTTAACATGGATATTATAATTATGCTAAAAATAAATGTTATTTGTAAAAAGCAAAAAAGTTTTTTAGAAATTATAAAGAAAAATGAAAATAAAGATATTAGATTAAATTATAGAACTGTTAAAATTAAGTGGGTGTTTTTGAGAATTAGGGAGTTTTTCCTTATTTATTTTTGTAAGTGACACTTTTTATTATTTTTTTTATTAATGTTGCATAAAATACAGCATGTTAGAAATTTTATGTTGATCTTTTTAATCGTGATTTAAATTTTTTTTACAACATTTTTATCATCTTTTCCACAATATTATACTACAAATAAAATAAAATATACAAAACAATTTAAGCAAATATTTAGTTTTTTTTTGTAGAGCGATTTTCAAGTGACTTTTTTTCTTTTAATTTAATGGAAAAAAAGACTTTTTTCGAAGCGCATCATTTTCTCAACATCGATTGCCATTTTTATTGTTGATTGTCGTTTTTTTCTTTAATTTCTTAAACAAAGTCACTAACGAACTAAAAAAGTGTTTTGTTCGTATGAGAAAAATGGATTTGCGGAAAGAAGTATCACTATTATATCTGTAAATACTTATTCATAATAAATGAGATTTTTTAATTTTATTGAAAAAACACCTCTGAGGTTCTCTCATTTCTAATACAAAATAAATTAAAAATACTTAAAAATAAATGATTTGGCAGCTTTAGTTTTATTCTCAAATATAATAAATTTATAACTCAGATTTTACAAAATAAGATTAAATGTTTTTACGCATATGTTTTACCAAATCTTTTATTCGAATACAGATGGAAATATTTTGTGCGTAAAAGAAAAGTGATCATAAAAGTGTCGTTTAAAAAAAACAAGATATATGATGGTGTTTAAAAATGGTTTTTCAATATTTTTTTTTGTAATGTAATAATGTATTTTTTAAAAAGTAGGATATGTTACTTTTTGATAACAACGAACTGTTAATTAGGAAAATGCAACGAAAAACTTTTATCTTACATTAATAAAAAAGAAAAATTTTCGTTTTCATTTTCATTCCAAAAAAAACTTCTCTGCAATTTTTCTGAAAAAAATGAAATGAGTCATATAAATTATAAAACGTTACAAAATTGGTTATTTTTTAAGTTCGAGATAATAAGCATAAAGTGCAGCGCCTTGAGAAATACTGCATTCTGGATGTTGACAACACACTGAAAAAAAAGATTTGCCCTGTTTGGTCCGAAGAGACTGGACGCTTTCAAAGTGGCCAAAATTAAACCAAATATTGCCAAAAGTTGAACCAAATATGGCCTAAAAGCTTTCCAAATCTTGCCAAAAGCCTTTTTGCAACATTTGGTACTCGAAAATAAACGAAAAACGGCCAAAATCAATTGGACCGATTTGGGCATTTTCTGAACTAAAAAGTATAAAAGCCAAAAAGACGGAAAAATATGTGGAAAAGAATAAAAAGCTCGCGGTGGGACCATTGAGCTTAAAAAGTCGGATGTACTGGATTTTTAACTCAAAATAAAGGCGCTTAAAAATGGAATCGAACGGTAATAATATTGTTTTTGTAAAAATGTCCCCAAAACACATTATAACAAAAAAGAAACATCTTTATTAAAGAGACAAAAGGAAAAAACACCTACAAAATGAAGAATCATAAAAAGAATAGTACAATGAAATTTCCATTTGAACCACGAGAGCTTTTAGAAGAATTGAATTATCTAAAGAAAGAAACGTATTAAAAAGAGTAAAAATAAATACAAAAGCTTACTCTTGAAGTTTGGAGTTGGAGATAATGCAGAGTTCGAGTTGCAAAGCATCAGCATTCAAATCTTGATTAATATTTTGAAGATTTTCAATTAGGCGACGATTATCTTCTTGAGCTTGAAGGATCCAATGAAAAATTGAAGCATCAGCATTTAATTGTTGATTAGTATGTTGAAGATTTTCAATTAGGCGACGATTATCGTCTTGAGATTGACGGATAAATTGAATTTTATGTTGAAGAATTTCCGATAGATGAGTAACAGCGGGAGTTTCAGCAGGTTGAAGAGAAGGTTCTTTTGGTGTGCTTTTAGAGGCCATATCTAAAATAAATCTAAAATACAGAAGTTAGCAGAAAAAGGTATTAAATATACAAAAAATATACAAGAGTTTAAATAACTCATAGGAAACAAAACATAATAAACAAAAAATTTTTTTACGGATTTTTTATAATAATGAAAAAGAAAAAATGCAAGACAAAAAAAGAAACAAATGAAGAGTTAAAATAGAGAGCTTTTTGAAGATTAGAAGTTGGAGTTAGAAGGACGTTGAAGAATCAATTTTCACCCATACGGAAGCCAACAGTGAAGAATTGTCCATGTTGATCTTGACGATCAAATGTAGCATAACGTTGTCCATCATTGATATATGTGAATGTAGGTGAAGCAGTGAAACCATTGTCGCGTAGAATTTTGATGTATGTATCATCTGGTGGAGAATCGGTAAGGACAGTAATTTTGTCAGTAACAAAATCACTTGTAGTCTACAAAAGGACAATAAAGTTATATCTGTTTGTAAAAATAAAGAAACTTACTTCAACATAATCCAATAATGCAGATTCTCTTGGAAAATCGGAGACGATCAAAAGAAGAGTATCCATTCGATGAGTATTATGCCAAGGTTTTGTAGAATTTTTTAGAGCACTAGTGAAGGTTGCATTAAAAGATTGACGCGTATCAATTGTAGCATTACGAAGAGGAGGAAGAGTATTGAAGAGATCACGTACTGAAACAGTACGCATGTTGCATCCATGAGAATAAAAATGTCGAAGATTAGGCATTCGTGCAATCAAACGAAGAATACCATTCCTATGCCATTCACCATACATTGTGAACTAAAGAAAAAAAAGATATAATCCATCGTAAGAAAAGTATATAAAACTTACATCATTAACTTCATGAAGAAAATTTTCCCATGGAATGTCATCATTGAAGAATATGCCATGTAATTCAAATTCAGCATTGAAGATTATTGCAGGAGTTGAAGAATGTTGACGAAGGAAGGTTGAAAGAATTGTTGCAGATTTTGGAACATAAACTCGTTGACCACTGCAGAATTTGAAGAGTAATCGATCCTTGAAGACAATAATTGAAAAAACACGATCATTTGAACGGTATGAAGCCAATGATCGATCTGCAGGTTGAAGTTGAGGTTCAATCTTCTTGAAGATTCCACTTTTTCCACTTTTGAAGCATGTATTTGTTGTAGCTTCAAAAAAGTCAAAAATAACTACAAAGAAAAAAAAAACGTGAAAGTGATATAACTGTGAAACCTTGCAAAAAAAAAGAGTTAATGGACCAGGAAGGAAAAGAAAAGCATATTTTTAGTTTTTTTTTGACATCAGTTCTTTTCCAGTAAATTATTATTACTGCATTTTTGAAACAAAAGAAACAAATTTTAAGCAAAAAACAAAACAATGAATTTGTTTTACAAAAATTTGAACTATTTTTTTAAACACTTTCTTGAATAATCGATTCTCATTTATCAAGAATTTATTGTAAAGAAATTATTGCCATTTTATGGATTTTTGAGCGTTTAAAAACCACCATTTACAAAAATGCCAAAAAACATGGGCGGCGGAGGATCCACTACATTGGATAAATTATTCATAAGATTTTGTTTATTAAAAATTTTATGCTTTTATTTTTTTTTAATTAACTCATTCTTTTTTCCCATAAAATTCAATAATAAATATTTTAACAAAAAACCCGGAAGAATTTTATGTTTTGATATAGCTTCGAACTTATTATAAAACGTTAAAAAAAGTATGAATGAATTTTTATCATAAAAAAATTTAAGTCAAACTTCCAAAACAATGTTATTGAACTCATTGATTTCGATATTCTATTTTTAGTGCATTTAATCCTCAAATTTTGCAAGAAACAAAAGAAGAAAGAAAATTGTTCTTTTTTTTACGTTTGAATTAAAGCATATGAAAAACAATTGAAGTCTATTTTAAATTAGAGTCTTTGAAATAAAAGAAAAACGCGAAGAAAAGGGTGGTATTAAAAATTCATGAAAGAAACTTTTTTTTCCCTATTTTTTTACTCTTTTTTCCCTTTAAAAAAAAGAGTCCCCTTATTCTTTCTCTTTTTTCCCTTTAAAAAAAAGAGTCCCCTTATTCTTTCTCTTTTTTCCCTTTAAAAAAAA
>CABFKP010006375.1:0-10376 GCA_901779475.1 Panagrolaimus davidi
TAAACAATAGAAAGAAAGAAGAAAGACAGACAGACAGAAAAGCGTTTCTGCCGGTTACCACATTTTAAAAAATAAATTAAATTTTCAAACAAAAGAGAAAATGCTGGCAAAAAATATAGAAACGAAAAATCTTATTTTCAATGTTATTTTCAAACAACAAACTTTATTTATTGTAGTTTGTTTTAATTGAAATTTTATTGAATAAACCTTTTTAGCAAAAACTCAAATTTTTTATTTTAATAGTAACGCTTTAAGTTATATTTATTGATATGTACGATATTTGACAATAAAAAAAGTGAAAATATGAATTTACATTTAATTTTTTAAGTATATAATTATTTTGATACCCCAATACAAATTGCACCACAAAGTGTAACAAAAATTGCTGAAATTAAAAGTATCAAATTTTTTCCATGTTGAATTTCTTTAAAATATAAAACACTCCAAAGTGCTGCAATACATCCGGGAAGCATTACAGAAATTGGATAAGTTATTGAAACGGATAATTGTGCTGTTGCATTTATTAACAAAGTTTCTGCAATTGCCCATAATGAACCTGCTGCAAGGGCAGGAATTGTAATTTGTGGATTTATTTCCATTTTATTTCTTCTAAAACGGAGAACATTATTATTTTATAAAATTAAAAATGGCGACAGTTAACATTGTGTGTGTGTTTTTCCGTTGCCGCTAATTATAAGGAAAGTGAAAAGTGGCAATAAAAGCCAGCAGTTGTGATCGGAAAAGCTTTCTAGCAGCTCAACTGTAGTGTATCGAGATAGCTGAAGTATCTCATCGGTAACGGTAGCTATGAATTTTAAACCAGCAATAAAAGCTTTACAAGCATGTTCCCTAGGAAACGTTCAGAGACGACATTTTTGTAAACAACCAAAATATATTTTATGTGCTTCTCCATTTATTAAAATGTATTCCTACAACGTTGTAGTTTGCCGTTCTAAGAAATGCAATTTTTGGCTTAATCAAATAACAGATAATATTGCCTACTACTTAACATATTTTGATAGATGTAAACGATAAAAAATGTAATTTTTACTACTATAAACTTATTTTGAGCCTTCAGAAATCTACAAACCTGAAAAATAACTAATTTTTAGTGTTAAAATTTCTTGAAATGGAAAGCAAATAAGTTGCAAGAATATGTTTTAAAATACATCGAATCTCTTAAAACATGTCAAAGGGTTTTTACCAAATCTCTGAACTTTCCCCTGTTACCAGGAACACACAATCTTTGTTAAAATTAAAAATGTTTAAACTTACCTAATTATTGCATATACCAAAAATCCAATACTACTTGTAATAAATGCACCACAAAAATGTGAAAATACATATGGTAGCCCCTCCTTTGGAGCATGAGGAAATTCTATATGATTATCTTGAATTCGGATAATCGGCAATAAATTTATTCCCCAAAAAAATCCACATGCAAGTGCTAAAGCAAGTCCACTAAAATATTCAATTTTAAAAGTAATGTATTTTTGTTGAAAAAACATACATTAATTTTGTTGATTTTGATTTTGCTTCTGTGTCGCTTTCGTTGTTCGTGTCAAGAGAAGACTGCTCTTCAACATTTTCAACAAAATTTGTTAATTCTTTTGTTTGAATATTTATTCTTTTATAATGGCCTTCTGATTCTTTGTAGACTTCATAGGTTATCTAAAAGAGATATCTGGGGTGTTGAAAAAAGTTGGAGAAATGTTACATTTTCACTTGGGGGTTTATTTTTTACAAATGTGAACATAATTCCGCTAAAAATTTAAATTATAAGAATGACGTAGTTTTCACAATCTCACTAGGGTTCTGCAAAATGAAAATTTCGATTTCAAAAAAGCCTAAATACGAAAATCGAAATTTGGGTATTTCGAAGAAATAATTTTTGCATCTAGATTTAATCCTTTTAAATCCAAAATCATATTTTCAAAAAAGATTTTATTTTGACTTTGAAAAAACCAAATCGAAAATACGGTTTTTCGATTTTGGACTAAAAAATTACTTCAGCATTTTCGATAATTCGACTTCACAGAACACTGAATCTCATAAATTTTTCTCAAAAAACCTACAAAACCTACCCTATAAATATCAGCACTAGCCCAAGCACTGATAACCACATAATACTTGCGGGACGAGCTTCAATTCCAAATCCGCCAAATGTTCCAGGAATCCATGAAAATATGCAACTTGTTGCATTCCAAATAAATAATCCCAAAGCAAGTCCAAGTCTTTTTATTATTGGAATTGCCATCATATTTCCTAAACTCCAAAATACTCCACCTAACATTGCATGGGGATTAAAATATTCAAAATCTTGAAATGCAAATACAATAAATCCAAAAAGCATTATTGCAATTGACATAATCCATTGTGCAAAAAATCCATCTCCTGCTGAATACTTTTTTACTGGAACTAATGTTGTACCAAAACATATTACAGCAATAAAAAGTTGTGAAAGTCCCATTAAATCGATCATCGTTGAAATATCTTAAAAAAATATGATATATTAGAGTTCTAAAAACAGTAAAACTTTATATTTTAAGACAAAAACGAAGAACAGTGGTAAATGAAAAGAGAGATTCAACTGTTTAAATAATGGAAAAAAATTGAGAAAAAATGTTTTGGGAACCAAAAATTGAAGAAAAAAACGAGGGATTTTATTTTGAGAGAAAAACGTTAAATAAAAAAAATTAATAATTGCAAAACATGCAATATTATGTTTTATGTATGTGAAAAATGTTCGTCCTTTCAGCTCCATTGTATTCAACATGAATAAAACATGTTTAAATTCTGTTATTACATTTAACAGAAAACGGAGACAAAAATGACGTTTTCCACTGTAGTTTGCAAAAAAATGTGAAAGATGTAGCAGAAACTGTAATAAGCAAGAAGAGATCTATATGAAATTTTTTTTAAATTTATTTTTCTTCCACATTTTTCAGCTACTACTTTGTAACTACTTTTGCTCTAGAATCGCTGCTGCTTTCCAGTACTACAGTAGTGATACTTTCAACATTTGGCGGAGCTTGAACTCCCGAAGTGAAAATATAAGAGTAGTCATCAGGAGGGCCAAATGTGCCAGCTGTTGAGATTGTGGAACACCGCAATCTTAAGTTGTAGAAGGCCTACTTTTCGTTTAAAAATGGAAATCCGCTTCAATTGTGTCTCCCTGGCAAATGTAATTCAAAGCTAAAAAACGAAAAAGTAGCAATTCTATTTTTTTAACTGGTACTACTGCTTCTTATGCAAAATTATCAATAACGACAGCAGCAGCAGGAATTCAATATTTTTTTACACAAAAAACTTATGGAGAAAAATAAAATCAGCCTCAATTTTTGCTTTTTGAGAAGTGACTGAACTTTATACTATTTTTTAATCTTTTTATTTGAAATTTGAAAAACAAATGAATCAGATGAATGAGTGCAATCGGAGAAAGATCATATGAAAAAGAAAAGCCATTACAACAATAAAAAAATAGATAATTCTAATTGATTTTATATGAATAAAACATTAAAACTCTATTGTATAATTCATGGAAAAAATGATAATACGATTGACGCGTTTTAATACCTTTTGCACCTGATGCAGACAGCAATGGCTACAAGAATTAAAATATTTTAAAATCCAATGGGAAATTCTTGTAACAAAAAAGTATACAATTTTTTTGGAATTATCGACGCTTGTTACCATAGGAAAAACAGTCTTCAAGGAAAAAGATTTTTCTTACAACGAAAAATTGTGCTGATAAAAAACCAAATTAGGAAAATACAAAAGACTATCAACAAATTATTTAATGATAAAAAAAATGAAACACAATAAATTTCTCAATTTCTCATTTTATGAAAAAGATTTTATTTGAGAGAAAAGCCCTTAAAGATTACTTTTTTTTAACGACCGCATCAATCAAGTTTTTTAAAGAAAAACAACAAAAAACACCCCGTTTGAAATTTGATCAAAAATAAATGGAAGAAAGAAAATACGTTTGTTGTTATTTCTGATAAGAAAAGATATTTTGAGTTGTGACCAACAGACTTTAAACTTGTAATAGAAGAAAAAACAAAAATATGTTTTTTGTTTTTTAATTGATCATTTCGAAAATTATATTTTTGTTTGTTATAGTAATTACTACATTTTGAAAAGTTAAAAAGAAGTTGTTTTTTGGTTTTGTTTTACTTCCTTAATTATTAAAAAAGTGATTGTTAATACATAACATTTTTTCTGTAAACTTTTGAATATAAATTTGTTGTTAAGTTCTCACCGTTTTAATTGCTTGATTTTTTTATGAAATTTTTATCCATTATTTTAATATTAAATAACGGATGTTGATCGTGTTCGCCGGCTTTATTTAATCAATTTATGGTTTTCAACTCATTGGAAAACATTTTTATGCCATGATTAAATAATTAATTATTAAATAAAATATTCAAATCTTCTTTTTTTTTCACCAACAAAATGACATTGATTTTTTAAAATTATTTTTTCTTTGAAAGCAGACAACATTTTGTTTTTCTTTATGCAAAATTACGCTTTAAAAAAACTTTCAAAATTTCGAAAGATTCTTTTTTTATATTGTAAAAATCTAAAAGCAAATTTTCTTGATTGCAAATATTTTGAATAAATCATCAAAGAAATAAAGTCCGAAAATATTTTCTTTCTATTTTTTTTGAAAAAAATATATTTTAAATATTTTATTTTACTTTTTTAACGCCAAAAAAACGAGAAAATGTATTTTTTGCTTAAAACTCCACAAAACGATAAAAGCAAATTTTTAATGATTTTTCAACTGGAAAATCACATTATTACTCATCATTTAAGAAAAAAAAATTGTTGTCTTTTCCCGTTTAATTTATTGATGAATTGTGGATCTCATTTCTCTTAATATTTGCTTTAATTTATAATTTTTATTTTCTACATGAAAAGGATAAATTTTAATGTTTTATGAATTCAAACAATATTTTTAGCAAAAGTGAAACAGATTTTCATCGTTTTTTTTTCCAAACTTGATCGATAATTTCTTTTTCAGTGTTGCTCTTTATAGGCGTAAATTCCGGCGTTACTTTTTTATATGCTGGCAAAAATAAATAAAAGTAGATCGCACAGAAAATGGTTTTTGCGTTAAAACTTTTTTAATTTTCACCGACCGACATTTTCTTTTTTCAAATGTAAAAGAAAAATAATTTTTTTTAATAGCGAATAAATGTGGGATGAACAGTGTAAATTTGAAATTTTACGTTTATTAAATGCGTATTTTTTTGAATATTTAATAATTCATTTTTTGCTAGAACAATAAAATATTATGCAGTTTCCATCAAATGCAAAAAAAACTTTAGTTGAAAAATTTCGAAGAAGAAATTATTTCACATGCAGTCAATAATTAATTTTATGAAAATTTTATTTCTTTTGCAGCAAAATGTTTGTAAAAAATATGCCAAAGATTGTTTGAAAAACAAAAAAAAAATTGAATGCAAAGATGTTTTAAATTTATATATTTCAGTATTTTTCATGGTTAAAAAACGATAATATATAATCAAAATGCTGTGAGGGACAAGACATCTCGGGCTTAAAAACGTTTATCAGTGTTTTTTCTTTTGAAATTACATCTGTTTTTTTGTTATAATTTTCTAGGATATCAAAAAAGACAAAGAAGTGAAACAAAAATTTAAATTTTTTTTTAAACTACTCAATGTGTCTTTAAAGAGGGAGTTCTGTTTCCTATTAATTTTCTTACGACAGTAATGACCAAATAAATAGAAAAATACAACGTTGTAGTGCATCCACTTTTTCATTGTGCCCTGATCATTTCGATCGTACGAAAATAATTTTGATGTCGAGCTTTTCCCTTATGGCAAAGTATTTTTTCTACAAACCATTTTGAAAAAAAATTTGTCTTGCATTTTTACGTGTTATTGTATGGAAGTTTTTATCCTTTACTTTAATCTTTTAATAATGTCCTCGTCGATGGCATTCCAGGTTTTAATTAATCAGTTTATGGTTCTCATTGAGAACACTAAACTTGTCAACTTTTCGGAAAACATTTTTATGCCATGATTAAATAATTAATTATTATTAAATAAAATATTCAAATCTTCTTTTTTTTCGCCAGCTAAATTTTTTAAAAGCTATTTCTCATCCAAAGCAGACACGATTTTATTTTATAAATGCAAACAAATGTCTTAAAAAAATCGAAGTTTCGAAAGACGATTTTTACACATTGCTTCGATTTTTTTGTGAGCAATGGCCTTTTTTGCTTGCAAATGTTTCGAACAAATATGAAAGCCAAAAGACTGAAAATGTTACATACTTTGAAAATGTTTTCTTTTTCCACAACGAAAAAAATTTTTTTGAATATTTTATTTTTCTATATTTACCCCAAAAATATGTTAAAATGAATTATTTGTTTGAAAATCACATAACTGAAACAACATATTTTTTATTCTTTTTTATTTTGAACAATACAAACACATTATTTTTGAAAAAGTGTGTTATTTAATTTTAGTTCAAACTAATCTTCCTTATGAGATAAAAAAGAATAATTAAATAAAAATTTCAAATCGCACTTTCTTTTAGCAAAGATAAAACGAAAATATGTCAAAATGAATTATTTGTCTAAAAATCACATAACAGTAACAACATATATTTTTAATGCTTTTTACGTTGAAGAAGACAAACACATTATTTATAAAATGTGATTTCCTTTCCCATTTAATTTTATTTTGGCTTTTGATCCATGTCATCCAATGTTTGCTTTATTTAGCAATTTTTAATTTCTTCATGAAAAAGATAAATTCTGATGCTTTAGTAAAAGGAATATCAAAATCCCTGAGAAAAAGCACTTCGATTATCGAAAGTCGTAAAAGTCAGCTGACTTTCAAAACAATATTAAGAATAGACATTAAAATAAAAAATTATATTAAAACCTTAAAAACTCTATTTCGTAGGTAACATTCTTTTTACTTTAAGTCGATATTCTCTGAAATAAAACAAACCGCATCAACAAAATTTTTTAAGCTGATATAATATATATAATATACTATTAAAAATGTTACAACATTTGAGCTTTACGCCGTTTTTCTTATTTAAATTTAAAAGAATGAAACTTGATTTTCCCATTTTTAATTAAATAATGGATGATATTCATAACTTTTTCCAGAAATTCGTTTGAAATTAAAGTTGTTTTTATTTTAGTTCAAACTAATCTTCCTTATAAGATCAAAAGAATAATTGAATCAAAAATTCAAACCGCATTTTCTTTTAGCAAAAATGAAACAGACTATCTGTGTCATTTTTTTCGAAACGGCAATCGTTACGTTCTTTTGCAGTGATGCTTTTTATAAGCGTAAATATCTGCGCTTGTTTTTTTTCTTTTTATTTCACTGCAAAATGTTATTTTTTTGACGATTCTTCATTTTTCAACGACATATTTTTTTTCCGTGAAATGTAAAAGAAAACTTTTTTTAATAGCGAACAAAGCTGTGATAAAAAGCGTATCTTTGCAATTTTTACATTTATTAAGTGCATATTTTTCGAATATTTTATAAAGAGCTTTTGTTAGAAAAATATATAGGATTACCATCAAACGCGGAAGCTTTTGTTAAAAAAACCGAAGTTGTTTTGCCAGACTAAAAAAGCAACTGATAACGCAGTTGTCAATAATAATTTTTATGGAAATTTTATTTCTTTCACAACGAGATAATATTTTAATAATTATTAAAAATTGAATATAAAAGGAATAACAAAACCAAATTAATTATGAAAATGTTCTAAAATGAAGTGTTTCAGTATTTAACATGGTTAAAAAACATTATTATGTAAATCAAATAATGTAGGCTTAATGTTGTAAAATGCAATAAAACCTTTTACTAGTATTTTTTTCTTTAAAAATTTCACCTTTTTTTGTTATAGCTTTTTAGGATAAAAAAAAATAAAATATTCAAATCATTTCTTGAGCTTCTCAGATTGCTTCATACGTTTTAAAAGAGAAGTTCCATAGCAAAATTTTTTTCTTACGATGATTATCACAAAAAGAATGTATGTGCATCAATTTTTTTATTGTGCGCTGGTATTTCCTGTCGTAAGAAAATTCGTTTGAGATGGAATTTATCCTTTAATAAATTTTTCTTCGCTTTTGTAACATGTTTTTCAAAACTTGCTTTAAAAGCGATGAAATACATTCGCAAAAATATTTTCATTTGTGTTGAACCTTTTTACTCGAATTACATTTATTAATCTAATGACACTTAAAAACGCTTAAAATTTATTTTTAAATCATTGATTAAAATAAATTAGTAGTAAGTTAAACCTGTTGAAATTGAATTATTCAGAGGTTTTAAAACAAATGATAAAAAATATCCAAAAATTTGTTTAACCCCTTTTCGATATGGTGTCACAAAATACAGTGTTACAATTGACTCCAACAATGAATGAGAAACAAAAAAACAAAAAACAATAAGTAACAAATTTTCGCAATTTTGAAGTTGAAAACACAAAATTGCAACAAAAATCAAAGTTGGAAAAAGCAAAAAGATTACAGTAACTGATAGTTGAATAGTTGCTGAAATAGTTAATGAAAGTTGTAACTTTGCAAGAGTTTGTGATTTCTGGGATTTAATCATTCGAATAAAATAGATATTTAAAGAAAATGCAAAAGTTATTAAAAAAGTAAAAATTATAAAAAGAATAATTAAATAAATTCTAAAGAATTCATAAGAAATGAAAAGGAAAGCTGGCTCATTTGTGGAAAAATATTCTAAACATGGATCATAGGCGATTGCTTCGGCATAAATTTCGGAAATATTTTTCATAAATATTGGATAAAAACTAGCTCCATCTGCAATATATGAAATAAAGCCAGCAATAATAAGAAACCAAAATCCAAATTTTAATAAATTTTTATTTGTTTCATTGTTCGGAAATGCAGCCAGATATCGATTGATTAATGTTAGCCCAACTGATACCGTCATACTAACCATTAATCCAATAATAAAAAACATTGCAAATGTTGTAATTTTGTAGTTTCCATTTTGCAATATTCCTAATGAATAACCACTTAAAGCTGGTGGAAGAAATATCGGTTTAAGTGTTGTATAAAATAATTCAAAACAAAAACACCAAAATGTATGATTTAAAAGAAGCCATTTAAAAGATTTAAGATCTTTTGATTTTGTAAAAATAATATAAAATAACAAAGGTGTAATTATTAAAGAGGAGCAAAGTGTAAAAGTAGAATAATAATAATAAATGTTGATAAAAACTGGTAATGGCGGAACAATTTTTACACAATTCATTCAATTTTTAAAATTGCTTTTTACAACTAATGTGCTTCAGTAAAGCTATGTTGGTGGAAGTAGGAAAATAATTTAGTACGCACCAATTTTTACTGCCAAAAACACCTGTCAATTATTTTTAAAACAAGCATTTAATTGAGGAATGTCTATTTTTTCTTGCTTGTTATTTATTAAAAAGCCAAAAAAGTATAATATAAAAAATAAAGAATTTCTAAAAATGAGTTTTTTCATCGTACTGGAACTGTTCCGTTTAAAAAACGTTCCTATAGGTAATGTCGAAATTATATAATGTATATTTTCAGATAATATAATGTGAAATGATACAATTCATCCACCTTTTACTTTGATCCATTTGCTGCTTTTAGAATAAAGTGTCAGATAATTTTACACTTCGTATGATACCACATTTGTAATTCTATTAGGGATGGACTTGGACAATTCTGTTACCTATTTAAAGACTGAAAATGTTACAGTCGAAACCCGATTTTACGCCTTTCACGGGACCGTGAAAAAAAGGCGTAAAACCGGGGTTGGCGTAAAATCGAGGTATAGGAGTTTCCATTCAGTGTTGTGTTTTCGAATTTAAAATGACTCCGATTCCGACTCTGACTCCGGAGTCGGAGTCGCAACAACACTATTTCTATTTGGAGGGACCGCAGAAGAAGGGTGTAAAACCGAGGTTCGACTGTACTTTGAAAACTTATTCTTTTTTCGCAACGATTTTTTTAAATATTTTATTTTTCTATATTTATACCAAAATTATATAAAAATGAATTATTTATCTGAAAATCACATAACAGTAAAAACATATTTTTAATGCTTTTTCATGAAAAAAAGTGATTTCTTTTCCCATTTAATTTTAGTTCAAACTAATATTCCTTATGAGATCAAAAGAATAATAAAATAAAAAATTCAAACCGCATTTTCTTTTAGCAAACATGAAACAGACTTTCAGTGTTTTTCTTCGAAACGGCAATCGATAATTTCTTTTGCAGTAATGCTTTTTATAAACGTAAATATCTGCACTTCTTTTTTTTCTTTTTATTTCACTGCAAAATGTTATTTTATTGACGATTCTTCATTTTT